>WEDG01005129.1:0-281719 GCA_017591395.1 Schistocephalus solidus
TTACGATAGAAATTCATAGAGGGTGGACATCACCCTCACGCAGTCCTGGAAGGATAAGGGGACGGTAAACTGGTGGTAGCTGCCCTTTCGTTTGTGTGTGTGTGTGTGTGTGGCTGTTGCCGTTGCCGGTCCCACCACCAGTGGGTATGCACGTGTTCGCGCTGATAATGGTGCGCGTATGCGTACAGGCCTAATGTGTGCATGTCGGTGTTTGAAAACGAGGTCGCACTTCTCGCTATTTGGAAATGACAAAATGTTTCCTTTGTCGAGATCTTACACCAATGGAGCGAAGAAATGGGTCCTTCTTATCATCAAATATTCATAAGTCTGGTCGTATTTCCACTAACGTCAATGCAACTGCTAATTCATCTTCTCAGATGTCTAGTTCGGTCAGCCCCTCCACTCAACCTTCTATTTCGTCTCCCTTGCGGCCGATTACTGCAATTTCCGGTGCTTTCAGCCCACCTGTAATGTTTGCGACCCCGTCTAAAGCATTTATACCGTCTAACCCGTCTAAAGCACATAGACTGTCAGTTTCCCCTCTTAAACGCAATTATCCAGGCCTCTCCGGGAAATTTCCCGAGCCAAATCGCATAAATAACCTTCTTCAAATACAAAATCCGCAATCATCTAAATTTAACTTATTTAACCCTCCACAAGCTAGCTCGTCCCAAAACCCCACGGGTCATCTTATACCCTCAATTATATCACCTAAGACAGGTTTTCCGAAGGACGCAAATCTAACCCAGACCCAAAATCAAGATAGCGCAGGTCACGGTTCTAGGTCCCCTTTTCTTTATTCTGTACATAAACGAAATGTCAGCTTTACTCACAAATTCACAAACTTTTGTTTACGCTGACGATCTCAAGTGCATTTATTCATTTTCTCAAGACACTGCCAATAGTTGCGTGGATAAAATTAACACTGATCTACTTATGTTCTCACGTTGGAGCTGTACTTGGCAGATGGAGTTTTCTTCATCCAAGAGTAGTTTTATGTGTTTTGGCCACGCTAAGCTTCCTGGACCCATCGTATTTTCAAAAATAGTACACTTTTAGAAAAAAATCAACCATAAAAAGACTTAGGTCTAAGTTACACGAACAAGCTAGCATTATCGCCTCATGCAGATCAAATTTCTGCAAAGGCTGCAGAGATATGTGGTTTTATATCGCATAATTTCTTCCTTCCAGAAATAAAGTTAGACCTGTACCGCATGTTTGTTCTTCCTATTCTAGAATACTGCTGTCCTTTCTTTGGGCTGATGAACGCCTCTGACCGCAGTAAGATTGAAAAGTTCAGAGGTTTTTTACCCGAAGACTATTTTCTCTTCCTGGATCCAGTATCTCTTATACGGATAGATGCCAGTTAGCAAACATTAAATTTCTGTGGGTTCGACGACTCGAAGCCGGTCTCTGCTTCCTGTTTCACGGTAACTCTAGCCCAAATCTCCCACAAATTAACGCTCTTACTCCGGTAGATCGACCCTATGCCACTCGTAATTCCTCCATGATCATTTCATCACCACTTAGCTCCACAACTAACCGGTCTCCGTTTTTGCCTCCAAAAAATGAATAATGGAATAATCTTCCACTGCAAATTAGGTTGTCGTCCACATTAGCTATTTTCAAAACAAAGTTACGCAAACATTTAAGTCCGGAAGACATAAAGTCCTTATTGTCTGTTTCCTTCCCTAACTCGCAACTTTTGGATTTCGAAAAGGGTCCTCCTGGTATTTGAGGCATCTTCCTTGATATTATAATGCTCTCTTATTATATGTCCATCATCCTCTGCAGAGTTCAATCTTATATTGGTCTCTTATTATATGTCCATCATCCTCTGCAGAGTCAATCTTTGCATTTACTTTTTGCCCCCTCCTTTTAAACTAGCATCGCCAAGTCTTGACAACCTTGGTACTTTCCTCCGCTTTTGCAACCCCGACGATGGTCTCCAGGTTCAGTTGAGGATCAAGGCGGGTTCTGATGGTTTTGCCTCTTTGATTGGTGGACTATGCAGTCGGCAAGGTCACATCTCAATGATGATCTCATGACCTGTACTGTCCCTCTTCGTTTTGACCCTGGTATCCACGAGGAGTTCGTCCTCTCTCACCTCCACTGGTGGTTATAAACAGTAGCTCTGACTGCTATATTATCTCTCACACGACAAAGAGCGTTCCGAACCCTCATACGTTGTCAGCAACATCACAGCACTATCCCATTGCATATAGCTATTAATTTTTTAGTGAAGCAGTTTTTTCTCCTATTTTTTTAAATTGGCGGCTTGCTGAACTCCGCCTCCGATTTAACCGAAGGAGTTTTTTTACTGCTTCTTTTCTAGTTCACCGTTTATGTTCAAGATTGTTGACTATTGTTTTAAAAATGGCAAATCGTTCCGATTAGGATATGCCTACCATATTGGTAATTTTTACTGTTAATATGGCTGCTCACGTAGTGCAGCAAATTATCCATTTTGTATTTATTTATACCGCGATACTAAGTTTGAAATGACGGGGCTCTCTGGGCCTTAAATATACAATTTATTTATTTATTATTTATTTATTTATCATTTGTAAAAATCAAATCTAAAATGTTGTCATTTCTGGCAACTGATCTGACCAGTTGGGACATGTTTGAAAAATAAATAGTATCGACCACTTTTTGATGTTTTGGCGGAGAGGAATTTGACTGCCAGTCAATTTCTAACAGGTTAAAATTGCCTACGATTATTTTGACATCAAATTAAGTCTCTGCAACCTTTTCAAATAGTTCACAGAGCTCGCTTACATTACCAGAATAACACGGAGGATTATAGACAAAGCTAATTTTCGCTTTTTTATTGTGCGGGAGAATAACTGAAGCAAAGCTAACATTTCCAGCTGAACAGGGAAATGTACAAAGGATGACTTTATATAAAGGAGGCCACAACCACCACGTTTTTCAGCGTGGTCTTGTCGGTACGAATTGAAATAATCTAAAGCAAGCGTTTTGCCAGAAATAAGAGAGTGAGCCCAGGAGTCAGTGATACACAGCCCATCTGGATCAATCTCAAAAGCTACTGTTCTAAGCTCAGCCATCTTATTAACACCTGATTTCGCCTTTATTGAAACTAAACTGGGCGTATTCCTGCTCTGCAGGTTGCGCTCATCAATATTTCCAAAAAAGAAAGATTTGGTGGTGGAGAAGAAAACTGGAGAGAAGAAACAAAATGTGGGAAACAAAATTGCTCTGGTCAACAATTTGTCGAAATGTTACTGTTAAAGGGACTGAGATTATTGTACAACGGCATATTTGTATAAAACCCATGGAGGAAAGGCTATATTGTGGCATAGGAAAGAAACTGGGTGGCATAGAAATGAGATTTTGAGGAAATGTTAGCATAAATTGGCAGAAAATGTGCCTTTGAAAAACGAATAAATGATTTCGAAATACTGGTAACATAAGTAGAAGGGTTAATTATTTGGGGGTTTCGGATACTTTTTGGGTTGGAAAAGATGCTAACGTTAGCGTTCGCATCTGTTATAGATGCTGAGGTGTTAGCCGGCTTTCCATCGGTAATGACATTACTGATTTTTATGCTTGGCTTAGCCAATGATTCAGATTTATTGGCAGTTTTCTTAGGTTTACTAAATTTGGCAGCTATAGCAAGCGTGGTTTGCTTGCGAGGAGAAAGAGTGGCGTTGACACGATTTCACTTGAATTAGGAACAAGTTGAACGGGTGAAGATTCAGCTGGAATTGAAATTCCTGTTGATCCGGAGTCTCGTGTGCTTGCAATAGCTAGAGGGCAAACCTCAGATATAAATTTTTGTATTGAAGGTGTAGACCAAGGCTTCACGTTTGCTAATGAGGGTGTAACCCGACGTTCCATTGGGGTTTTATCCCTACAGATAAACAGCTTGTTTTTTTCAAATATTGAGCTGAGTGCTTTTGCTTAGAGAAAATAAGGCCCTATCCTCTGAAACTTCAAGGAAACTTATCCCACCTCGATGTTCGTCGCCAATTTTTTTGCAGCGAGTTGTCGGTGCCTGGAACGGACTCCCAGAGGACGTCATACGTCGGACACGACAGACACATTCAAACATACACTGGATTTATATTTGCTTGAAGTACTTCTTGATTGCAGGTGACTTCAATCTTCCTGAAGTTAATTGGTTGCCACGATCCGGTCCTGCAAAGTTCAGAGACCTACGTGAGGCCATAGATATAGGCATGTGGGACCAGGTAGTTAATTTTCTCACCCGAGGATCAAACCTAAATAAATAAATAAATTGTATATTTAAGGTCCAGTGGGCCCCATCATTACAAACGTGATCTTATTTTCTGTAGAGGTTGTCAGCCATTTTCAGTGTCACCTTTAAATCCACTTTGGAGTTCTGACCATGCTTTAGTTCTTTCCACACAAGAACTAGAGGCTAATGAAAGGTTTTCCAAAAAATAATTCTTTTCCATGATTTCAGATCAGCAACTATGGGGGAATTGCTAACACATCTAAATTCCCACGATTGGACTATCTTCTTTGTATGTTCGGATGCGAATGTTTGTACTGATACTTTGTACCGAGTTCAAGGTCCACTAATTTCTTGTTTTGTTCCCCGTAAGAAAATAATTAATGTCAAGGATTAAGTCTGCCTCCCCTTAACATTCCACCGTAGACTGCATAGAATATCCTGTCGTTTTCATCTACAAAACAACACTTCCGTCCTGCCCTTGATCCAAAAAATCTTTGAAAAGGCTAAGAGGCTGTTTGACGAAAAAAGTTTAGCTGATGAGGTCAACTTGGCCGAAAACCCTTCTTTAAATGTTGCGAAGCTCTTTTGACGCACAGTAAAAGCGCAGAGAAAAACGCAGCACCCCGTACTTCGAGACGCTTTAGGAAACCCTATAACACTAAGTTGAAAGCCGATAGCCTCAATAATTTCGTTTATTGAAAGTTTAGTGAAAATACTGTCACATTATTTCCTAACATCTGAATTTGGACCGGTAACGTCCTCGAAACCATAACTTTTACCCTCTGGGACGTGACCAAATACATTCGACGTGTTCGTCAATCTTACAATCCTGGACCAAATGGCATCCCTTTCAGCGTTCTAAAGGCGGATGCAAACGATATATTTCCCTCCCTTCTGTATTAGATATTTAATCTTGCTCTCAAAGTGAATCCTTTCCTATTTTATGGAAGGAATCGCACATACTGCCTATACCCAAACACGGCCGACCTTCGTCATTTGACGACTTCAGACCAATAAATACACTGAGAGCAGTCTCGAAGAACTTAGAGACCTTGATCAAAGACAAGATGATGCGTCACGTAACAGAGAATAACCTACTTAATGCGGCTCACCATGGGTTTCTGGAAAAAGGTCTTGTGAAACCTCCCAGCTCTCTTACTTCGATCATGTGCTACAATCTAGAGATAGTAGTTTTGCAATCTAAACCGTTTATTTCGACTTCATGAAGGCATTTTATCTTGTTGACCATGATCTCCTCCTGCTTAAACTTACCTCCTTCGGCAAAGTTAACAAGCTTCTTTACTTAATATCCTCCTTTTTGAATTCTCGTGCACTGCCAGTTAAAATTTCCAATGTTATCTCCAACCGCACGCACGTGAGGAGCGGAGTTATTCAGGGTAGCGTACTCGGCCCGCTTCTTTTTAGCCTTTTTGTCAACGATGTTCCTGATTGTTTTTAGTATAATAAGCCCTTTATATACGCTGATGATTTATAAATTGCCTATCGATATAAACCGACCGATCGTCAAATCTTGCTTGAGCTCTTAAAAACAGATCTTCAAGCCTTCGCTCAGTGGTGTCGCACATGGCGCCTTTCGCTTTCTTGGCACAAATGTTCCGTTATGGTTATAGGCGGCAACCATCAGCCCCACCTAAGCATCGACGGTCATGACCTCAATTCGCCTGGGGTTATAAAAGATCTGGGCATATCATATTCTAGTAGTCTTAATCTGTCAGAGCACTGTGGCCTGATCGTCTCAAAAGCACGCCAAACTACTGGGTTTATTCTCAGAAATTTTAAAACCGTCAATATTAGAATCACACTTTATAAAATGTATGTCAGATATAGTCTGGAATACTGCTCGTTTCTATTTAGCCTTCTGCACGCGAGTGAATGGAGGAAGATAGAATCAGTACAGCACTTCTTTACTAAAAGAGTTTTCACATCAGAGCACAGAAACCTATCCTACCAACAACGCTGTCAGATTACGAGAATCGACCCGTTGTTTCTCTGGAAGATCTCTTCCGTTCTGATGGCGTTCAAGGACTCTAAATCCTGTGCCAGACTTTATTCTGAAGGCAATATTGCTGGCTCTGCATTCCGTTATCAGGTTATTCCTCAGTAGACACTGAACAGCCGTTCGCCGGCATACCTGTTGCTAGTACAGAATACCAGATTTTACAACACTGAAAGAAGAAGTACTACACCGTGCACCTGTGTCGATACTTCCCTGTCCTGAACTTTCATCCGTTCAATAAGCTGCAGTTTTTTCTCATGAAAACAATACAAAGAACGATCAGGAGTTTTTTCACTGTCAGCTCGACCCCATACTTTATATCCCTTTTGACCTTGCCTATAAACTGGCAATATATAAAGGTGGAAAATCTCTTAACCGTTTAATAAGTGAGTTTGCAATGTTATCAGTTCCAACCGAATGTGAATTTTTTAGGTGAGCTATTTCTTATTTAAATACGTAAAGGCGAGAAATTCTTGGTTGTCAGAAATGAATTTGAATTTGAAAGTAGAGGAATTGAGGGAGTGGGGCTAGGTTCAGTGATAAAGAGGTTGGCTAAAAAAGAATTAAAAATCCTGCTTTGACCAAATTTATTTAACGAATTTTTGTTACATTCAAAGTAAGGCGGAGATTCATTTAGACGCTTAGCTGATGACTGAACGTGGAAGATTTGAGCCCGAGACTCCCTATGCTTATCTTGCGCGAGCCTAATTTTCGATGCTATCCTTAAGTGAACTGACAAGGAGATTTAAGATGAATCTTTAAAATGCTTTCGTAATTTTTAAAGTCTGTTTTAAGGAAAATGTGAAACAGTAGAAGAAGCTGTATTTGGATTAAATATGATGCGGGATATAAGCCTGGATTTTTTCTGTAAGGCTCTGCAATAGCCAATGGAAAACATTTGATCGCTGATTGAACATATGCTATGCCAATCTAGAGTGCTTACAAAATTATTTATTAATCAATGGTTTGTGTTAGCAAAGTCGAGGTTATTGCCTTTAACCTCAGGCTTTGTGAGAAGGGAGACTGGAAAACAACAGTGAATTAGTGCGTGATCACTTGTTAATAGATCACGATGGAAATTCATAAAGAGAGGGTGGACATCGTTTTTAAAAATCAAATCTCAAATGTTGTCGTTTTTTGTCACTGAACTGACCAGTTGGAATATGATTGAAAAGTTAATATTATTGACGAATTTCTGAAGTTTTGACGGAGATAATTTGCCTGCCAGTCAATGTCTGGCAGACTAAAATCACTTACGATTATTTTGACATTCAACTAGTTCACAGAGTTTGCTTTCATTGCCAGAATAACTCGGAGGATTATAGACAACCAATTACCGCTTTTTAATGCGCGGGCGGATGCCTGAAGCAAAGCATACATTTCCAGAAAAGGACGAAATGCTCAGTTGAAAAGGAAAATGTACAAAGGATGACTTTATATAAAGAAGGCAATTACCACCACGTTTTTAAGCGCGGTCTTCTCAGAACAAATTGAAATTATCTATAGCAAGCGTCGAGTCAGAAATGAGAGAGTGAGCCTAGGATTCATTGATTTAGAATTTAGAATTTATATTTGGTTAGCACCGGGAAGGTACTGTCTAAGCAAACATTAGTAACGAAATAAAGTTATGACAATGTATGCAGATAAAATGTACAAATTCATAACGTGTCCTGCTATGTCAACAGTTAGCAATGTTTTAAAATTAATGGTGAACTAGAAAAAATAGGCAGTGAAAAAAAACTCCTACCATGAAAATGGAGGCAGAGTTCAATAGGCCTTCATTTTCGAATGAACAGCACATCTGGATCAAGCTCAAAGGCTACTGTTCTAAGCTCAGCCATCTTATTTACAACTGACCTCGCATTGAGTGAAACTAAGCTGAGCGTATTCCTGAGCTGCAGGTTACGCTCATCAGTATTTATAAAAAAGGATAATTTGGTGGCGGAGAAGAAAAACTGGAAAGAAGAAACGAAAGGTGGGAAACAAAATTGCTCTGGTCTACAATTTGTCGAAATGTTACTGTTAAGAGAACTGAGATTATTGTACAGCGGCATATTTGGATGAAAACCTTGGAAGGGAAGGCTATATTGTGGCGTTTGAAAGATAGGGGTGGCATAGAAATGATATTTTGAGGAAAGTTAGCAAAAATTGGCGGAAAATGTGCGTTTGAATAAGGAATAAACGATTTCGAAAAACTGGTAGCATAATTTGAAGCGTTAAATATTTGTGGATTTCGGACAATTTTTGGGTTGGGAAAGATGCTAACGTTAGCGTTCGCAGCTGTTGTAGATGCTGAGGGGTAAGCAGGTTTCCCATCGGTAATGCCATTGCTGATTTTAAAGCCTGGATTAGCCACAGATTTAGATTTACTAGGAGTTTTCTTAGGGTTAGTAGATTTGGCAGGTATAGCAGGCAGGGTTTGCTTGGGATGAGAAAGAAGTAGAGTTGACACAATTTCCCTCAAACCAGAAACAAGGTTAACAGGTGAAGATTCAGCTGGAATCGAAATTCCTGTCGATACGGACGGCCGTGGGCTTGCTTTAGCTACAGGACAAACCTCTGAGATAACTTTTGGTATTGAAGGTGTAGACCAAGGCTTCTTGTTTGCTAATGAGGGTGAAACCCGACGTTCCATTGGGGTTTTTATCCCCTACAGATAAACAACTTGTTTTTTTCAAATATTGAGCTGAGTGCTCATGCCTAGAGAAAATAAGGTCAACTTCAATCGCTGAAAAACGTTTGACCAGAATAGGAGGGGTTTTTACTACGGGAAGATAACCTTTTTAGCTTCAGCGACTTTAAAGTTAAAGCCGCACGAGTATAGGAAATGAAATGCAACGTCCAGGGGGATTTTACTCTTTCCCGTGCCACAATATAGCCTTTTTCTCCATGGTTTTCATCCAAATATGCCGTTGTACAATAATCTCAGTCCCTTTAACAGTAACATTTCGACAAATTGTTGACCAGAGCAATTTTGTTTCCTACATTTTGTTTCTTCTCTCCAGTTTTCTTCTGCACCACCAAATCTTTCTTTTTTGGAAATATTGATGAGCGCAACCTGCAGAGCCGGAATATGCCCAGTTTAGTTTCAATTAATGCGAAATCAGTTGTTAATAAGATGGCTGAGCTTAGAACAGTAGCTTTTGAGATTGATCCAGATGAGCTGCGTATCACTGACTCCTGGGCTCACTCTCTTATTTCTGACAAAGCGCTTGCTATAGATTATTTTCAATTCGTAACGACAAGACCACGCTGAAAAACGTGGCGGTGGTTGCCTCCTTTATATAAAGTCATCCTTTGTACATTTCCCTTTTCAGCTGAGCATTTAGTCCTTTTCCGGAAATGTTAGCTTTGCTTCAGTTTATCTCCCGCACAATAAAAAAGTGGTAATTGGCTGTGTCTATAATCCTCCGTGTTATTCTGGTAATGAAAGCGAGCTCTGTGAACTATTTGAAAAAGATGCAGAGCCTCTATTTTATGTCAAAATTACCGTAGGTGACTTTCATCTGCCAGACGTTGATTGGTAGGCGAATTCCTCTCCGCCAAAACTTCTTAAATTGGTCGATTCTAGTACCTTTTGAAATATGTCCCAACTGGTTGCTTCAGTGACTAAAAATGACAGCATTTAAGATCAAATTTTACAAATGATGTCCACACTCTTTGTGAATTTCCATCGTAATAATAGGTTGATTGATTTGGCACTGCTTGGGAGCCATAAATTCCTTAGAACACAGGCAAAAAACCTAAAACAAACTCCTCTTTTCATTAACAACTTTTGCTTTGGTTTGTTTGTTTGCTTAAAAAGCAGTGTTCGAAATGAAGTGTTTGTTTTATGTAAAAAAACCTGTTTTCCAAGGTTCAGAAATAGCAAAATTTGAAGTTAAAACAGCTTTACAGAATGGGGATGAATGTATAAAGGTGAGAATGGTTAAATTCAAGACAAGTCTGTTAGTGACGTTCGAGAGTATTCATTCGACAGAGGTAGAAACGTCAGCCATCGATTCGAAGGGATAAGTACATCCAATCATATGTGAGTGCAGTCGATCCCGGTGTGGGGTCTGCCGACTAATTAGACTTAGTTGACTGATTGCTAAAAAAAGGTGAAAAAAGATTAGGAGCAGGAAGAATTAAACGGTAAGAACATTCAATGCAGTCCTACAGTCTTCATATTTGTATATTAAAACATAGTGTTGAATTATGTTTGATCTAGCTGTATGAAACAGCTAGTACAGTTAAAGATCAGAACTGCCTCGAAAGAGTACAGAAGAAAGCCAACAAAACGGTTAGAAGTCAAAGCTCCTTGCCATATCCAACCCGCCTAATGAATCTTAATCTGTTCCCTTTGAGTTATAGGCAAATGCATGGTGATCTCCTGCAGACATTCCGCATTTTGAAGGGATTGAACTATTCCCTGGAATTCTCGGACTTCTTTGAATTTGCCACCACGACCCATCTCCGAGGTCACCCATTGAAACTGCGTGTCCAGCAGGCGAGACTGGATGTGCGCAAGTTCTCCTTCTCTGTCAGAGTGGTTAAACCATGGAATGCCCTCCCTGAAGACGTTGTGATGTCACCATCGCAGGAATGCTTTAAAAGGAACCTTGACAGTTTTATGTTCCGCGACGAGCCTGAGCGATGAGGAATTTATCTTAACCCTCGAGAGTCGTGCACCACTTGTCATATTTTATGACCGCCTTTTGTACCTTTGCAACCCACATGGTTTCTCTGCATACCGCACTTAATTTTACGTTACAAATAGGATACTCAAAGGCCCATGCCTATTTCCCTCAATAAATCGAATTGAAAAAAATTGAATTGAATCTCTATGTGCATTGCAGGTCGTCGTCAGATGTTTATAAAAGGATGTCAACTAACTACTCGTGGGAGCTTCTGGCCTGAAATGGCTATCGCCGCAAAGTACGTTTTGACTTGCTTGACTTCTGGATGCACATACGGCAGCTCATCCGGAGGACTCATAATTGAAGTAGCTTTCGCCGATAGTAACCGCCACGTTGTAAAACGCGTTATTCCCGAAGTTGGCGTTATCAGAGCCCTTACAGCCCAAATTCTATGTTAAAGAACTGAGTTAAGAAAAGTCCTATCATATTCAAAAAAAAGATGTGTGGTATTATTTAACAGATATTTGATTTTTATTTTAAATTCTAGTAGGGTTCGACTTTTTCTGGTAGAAATTGGTAGGGCATTCCATATTGTCGCGATATTGTCAGAGATATAAGGGGGTTTATTGTACGACTGTTTAGTAGTTTAAACAGTTAAAATAGTCCCTTCTGTAATCTGCGAAGCCACAGCAGGTCAAGGCTTGTAAGCTCACAGCGTTGACGATAGGACAGGTTTCGGTGATCTGAATAGAAAACTCTTTTTGTAAAGAAGTGCTGGAATGATTCTATCTTCTTTCGTTCCCTAGCGTGCAGAAGACTAAATAGAAACGAGCAATGTTCCAGACTACGCCTGACATACATTTCATAGAGGCTGATTCTAATTTTGACAGTTATAACCTTTCTGAGAATAAACCTCGTAGTTTGGCGTGCTTTCGAGACAATCAGGGCGCAGTGCTCTGACAGATTAAGACTACTAGAATACGATATGCCCAGATCCTTTATAACTCCGGGAACATTTAGATCGTGACCGTCTATGCTTAGGTGGGGCTGATGGTTGTCGCCAATAACCATCACGGAGCACTTTTGCAAAGAAAGTGAGAGGCGCCATGTGCGACACCATTGAGCAAAGGCCTGAAGATCCGTTTTTAAGAGCTCAAGCACGATGTTGCGATCAACCGGTTTATATTGATAGGCAACTTTTAAATCGTCAGCGTACATAAAGGGCCTACCATACTGAAAACAATCAGGAACATCGTTGACAAAGAGGCAAAATAGAAGAGGGCCGAGCACGCTGCCCTGAATAACTCCGCTCCTCACATGCGTGGGGTTGGAGATAACATCAGAAATTTTAACCCGTTGTGCGCGAGCATTCAAATAGGAAAATATTAAGTTCAGAAGCTTGTTACCTATGCCGAAGGAGGCAAGTTTCAGCAGTAGAAGATCATGGTCAACACGATCAAAAGCCTTAGTGAAATCGAAGTAAACGGTTTAAATTGCAAAACAGCTGTCTCTAGATTGTAGCACATGATCTAAGAAAGAGAGCTGGCAAGTGTCACAAGACCTCTTTTCGAGAAAACCATGCTGAGCCGCATTAAGTAGGTTATTTTCTCTTAGGTGAGACATCATCTTTTCTTTGATCAAGGACTCGAAGATCTTCGAGACTGCTGGTAGTGTATTTATTGGTCTAAAGTCGTCAAATGACGTAGGTCGGCCGTGTTTCGGAATAGGCAGTATGTGCGATTCCTTCCATAAAATAGGGAAAGTTTCACTTTCAAGAGCAAGATTAAATATCTTATACAGAAGGGACGGAAATATATCGTTTGCATCCGCCTTTAGAACGCTAACCGGGACGCCATCTGGTCCTGGACTGTAAGATTGACGAAAACGCCGAATGGCTACGGTCACGTCCCAGAGGGTAAAAGTTATGGTTTCGAGGACGTAACAGGCAGAGATAAAAAATAAGTTTTGCAAATTATTTTTTAAGCGAGATTTTTAACAATCATAAAATTATATATAAAAATAAAGATGCTATCCAAAAACATTTGAAAATGTAAAATTATCATCAAATTTTTAAATTAGATTAAACAGTAGTAAAAAAGCTGCTTTCAGATGAATAAATAATAAATTGTATATTTAAATGCCCAGAGAGCCCCGTCATTTCAAACTTAGTATCGCGTTATAAATAAATACAAAGTGGATAATTGCTGCACTATGTGAGCAGCCATATTAACAGCAGAAATGAACAATATGGTAGGCATGTCCGATTCAGAACGATTTGCCATTTTTAAAACAATAGTCAACAATCTTTAACATAAACGTTGAACTAGAAAAGAAGCAGTAAAATGTCGACGGATTTTTCACAAAAAACTGCTATATCCGATTCTTTGAAATAATTCCTACACAAGTAAATTCCAGCTGACCAAGCTAACATTTCTTTGGGTGAGGAGACTGGAAGCAGGCTTTTGTCTCCTTTTTAGGCTTAATAATAGCTCAAGTCTCCCCAAGCTTTTAAAAAAAAAAAAAAATAAATTGTATATTTAAGGCCTAGAGAGCCCGTCATTTCAAACTTAGTATCGCGGTGTAAATTAATGCAAAGTGGATAATTGCTGCAGTATGTGAGCAGCCATATTAAGAGCAGATTTGAATAATATGGAAGGCATATCCAATTCAGAACGATTCACCATTTTTAAAACAATAGTAACCATCTTTGACATATACGGTGGAATAGAAAAGAAGCATTAAAAAACTCCTACAGTTAAATTGGAGAAGGAGTTCGGCGAGCCGCCAATTTACAAAAAATAGGAGAAAAAACTGCTTCACTGTCATTACCCCCGTTAGCCTTCCTTATAACCTAAGTATAACTCCCCCTGAATCCTGCACGTGTAAACGCTCTCTATTCTATGCTTCTATATATTGCTTTCTTTTGAATAACTTGCCAATTGAAATAAGTTCGTTAACTAGTTTATGTGCAATCAAGCGAAGATTGCACATTTATCTTAACACTGAATTTATTAAACTTTTATTTTCCTCATCTTTTCCGATCAGCTTTCTCTATAACTCAGAGAAAGGATCATCGGGAAGTTAAGTGACCCTCATGCAACTATTTTTTCTTTACCTCGAGTTCCCTATGAACCATGATGTCTCCTTATATCACCAGTCATTCAATAGATGGAAGGAATTTGGATGTACACAGTCTAAAATGCTACCGTTTCGTTAAATTCTTACCATCATCAGAATTCAATTCTGGATCCTAAGATACTTAGGCCTCAAGTTCAATGACGACTTTTTGTGAGATTTAGTTTCATGCACCTTTGTGAGCAAGAATGAACAATATCGCCGTTTCATTATTTCATTTTGAAATGCTACTGCAGTATTAGCCTAACCTACCACTTTCACTTATTTTTACTAGGCCGTATTTTCCTCCTGAACTCCATTCGAAAATAAAGGCCTATTGAAATCTTTCTCAACTTTCAAGGTAGGGGTATTTTCACTGCCTATTGTCTAGTTCACAATAAATTTCAAAATATCTCTATCTATTGCCCTAACAGGACAATTTATTCCTACATTATTTAATATTTGTACATTTTATCTGCACACATTGGCATGATTTTATTTCGTTACTAATGTTCGCTTCGACAGTGCCTTTCTGGCACTAACCAAATATAAATTCGAAACCCAAAATGACCTTGGTGTACTGACAACCACCACCTTATAACCATCCTCTCACTGCATGAAAGTGGCAAAGAGCGCAATGGATTTGTTGCATGCCACCAGACGAGCATTTTTAGATTTCGATGACGATTTCTTGGCTTAGACTTTTGGAAAATTTGTTAGGCCACATTTGAAATATGCTTTACAAGCCTGAAAACCCTGGACAGTTCAAGATCAGAACTGTTTCGATAGAGTTCAACAGTTAGCCACCAAAATGTTTAGTAGTCAAATATCCCTGCCATATCCAACACACCTTACGAATCTTATCTGTTCCCTTTGAGTTATAGGCAAATGCGTGAAGATCTCCTGCAGACATCTCGCATTGTGAAGGGGATTGGATTGTTGCCTGGTAATCTCGGACTGCTCTGAATTTTGCTGCCACCACTCAACCCCGAGGTTTCTTATTGAAACTGCTTGGCCAGCAGGCGAGACTGGATATGCGCAAGTTCTCCTTCTCTGTCAGAGTGGTTAAGCCAAGGAATGCCCTCCCTGAAGACGTTGTGATGTCACAATCGCTGGAAAGCTTAAAAAGGAAACTCGACCGTTTTATGTTCCAAAACGAGCCGGGGTGATGAGGAATTTATCTTGACACTCGACAGTCACGCACCACTTGTAATATTTTATGATCGCCCAGTAACGTTTGCAACCCACCTTGTTTCTATGTACACCGCACTTAATTTCAGGTTACAAATAGGGTACTCAAATGCCTTTTGCCTATTTCCCTCAATAAATTGAAATTGAATTTAAGATAAAAAGACCACGTTGAAAAGACGTGGCGGTGGTTGTCTTCTTTACAGTAGATCTTCACTTGTACATTCACCATACGATCTCAGCATTTCTTGGTTATCCGGAAATACTTGTTTCGTTAATATTTTCCTCCCGCACAAGAAGAAGCCATAATTGGCTGGTTCTGGATTCCTCCTTGTTATTCCATCAATGAAAGCCAGCTCTGTTTAACTCTTTAAAAATGATGCAGAAGCTCCGTTTGATGTTTAAAATAATCGTAGGCGATTTTAATTTGCCAGAAATCTTCATGCATTCAAATACTTCTCCGCCAAAATTTGAGAACTTATTGAACACGATTTACGTTTCAAACATGTTTCAATTAGTTAGCGAAGTTAATAGAAAAGATTGTATTTAAGATATAACTTTTTACTAATGGCATTCATCCGTTGCTTATGAATTTCCGTCAAAACCATTTTAAAAGTAATCATGGCTTAATTCATTGTTGTTTTCCAGTTTCCTGCACTGCACAACCAGAAACAAAGCTGAAATTTGTCAACTTTGCTCATGTAAGAAAGATTTTCAAAAGCTTTGTGAAATCTCAACTTTTGAACGTGTCACTTCATTTCTTGCTGATGGTATTGGTTTAATTGTTGATGAAACGTTTGCATTTCTAACCCTTAATCAACTGCGCATACCTGTGGCGCGTTGTTTGAAAGTGGTTTCGAATTTCAAGTACCTCGAGCCTACGAGTTTTTAGTCTCTACCTCAGTGTAGAAGACACGGTGTTGGAAAATCTATTAAAGAATTGTCTTTATATTCCTCTCAGTTTGTAATTTGCTAACTTGGACCCTCGATCTTTGCTGCTTTCTGAAACTCACGCCGGCTGTGTGATCCCTGCATCTGCTCTCAATCGCGGAAGGGACTCAAACCAAAGGCTGAGTCCTTATATTTTCAAATTCTTATTTTTGAAAACTCAGCTGACTCTCTGTTAATTTTGTGGCAATTATAACATGCAAAACTCAAGTTCCATAAGTTTATTGTCACAAAAAAATGGTCCAAAACAAAGCTGCTTGGGACCGTCTCTCGGCGCCTCTACCCACTCGGCCATATTGGCAGGGGATCTTTTTAGACAAGTTAATGGACAAGCAGAAAACAATTTTAACTATCGTTATTCTGCTTTTTGTTCACCTCCCACTAAACGGGGTAAAAGTTCAGTAAGCTTTAACTAATGTAGCTTACGAAGACGAAACATGTATGGGGTGTTTCAGCCTCCAGCAGAAATTTTCAGGGATGGAGCAGGAAATAAGGAATCTAAGACAAGAAATGGATAACTTAAAGAAATCTATATCTTGCCCAATTACTAAAAAAGCTCCTGTTCGTAATAAACCTGCATCAAAGCAAAATTCGTATTCATTTATAGCTTCTTCAAGCTTATATAAAAGTCACATTAAACATATCGCAACTGCTGGACCCGGTTAACCAGAGGAAATTTCGCTACTTCCGAAGGGAGCCCAATCTAGTCTTTGCGCCACTCTACCGATACTTACTTCGGGTAGCATCAGCACTAATCTGGCTTTACCGCCCATCGCTACATCACTGGTAGACGTTGCACCAACATGGGATGTTGAAGAGGTTGGCGAGTTTGTAAAGCCAAAGAAGAAAAGGTCTAAGAAGAACAAGTCGTGCAGAGACTTGGCTCTAGCCTGCCCAACATCCGGCTCATCTAAACCTATCAGGCAAAGTGAGCTGGTTACCAGTACTCACTCAGCTGAAAGATCTGAATTACAAACGGGCCCTAGATTGAGTCGAAAACAGAATGTAGTCATTAAAGGTGTCCCGGAGTCCGCTTCAGTTATTCCAAAGGAGCGAGTTAAACATGACTTGGAACTCCTTCAATTATATGCAAAAACGCTGCTGACGGACGGCGAGTCCATTCATATTCTCAAGGCATATAGAATAGGGAAGGCTCTGTCTACACCCGATTCAAATCCTCGACCAAGACCTCTTAAAATCATCTTGGAAAACGAAGCGCAGGCACAGCTCCTGCTACAGGGAAAATCAACCCTGCGGGGTCCGCATTCTGAAGTGTTTTTTCAACCGGAATATGGGCTGAAAGAGCGAATGAAAATGCGACAGCTAATAATAGAACTGAAAACACGAAAGACCAATGGCGAGACGAATCTCAAAATAAGGGATGGACAGATTGTTCTAGTGAAAAGAGCATTTCTCTGGCCGAAGGCAGTCACCCTGACAGCCTAATTGTCCCGTTTCAGAAATCAAAAACGTGCCCACTTAAACTTATCATCCTCAATGCCAGATCTCTGCTTAATAAGATGTCTTTGCTCCAGACTCTGGTTTTCATCCACCGCCCGGACATTGTAATAAGTACAGAGACATGGGCAACACCCTGTGTATCCGACTTGGAACTCTCTATTCTAGGCTACGCTTACATTCGGAAGGATCGACACGAAGGCCGTGGCGGAGGAAGCTGTATCTATGTTAGGCAACCACTAAAATTTTTTCCATTGATCTTTTGCCAATTAACCGCGGTAGAGGAGAGCTGTTAGCTCCGAGTAGTCCTAAAAGATAACTACTCTTTACTCGTTGGTAGTGTCTATCGCCCACCCAATGCCAGCGAGGATTACGATCTTTGTCTCTCGCTGGCATTTCACGCTGCAGCTGACTTAAATCTGAAGTACTGCTTGATTGCAGGTGACTTCAATCTTCCTGAAGTTCACTGGTTTCCAACTTCCGGTCCTGCAAAGTTCGAAGACCTACTTGAGGCCATAGATATAGGCATGTGGGACCAGGTAGTTGATTTTCCCACCCGAGGATCATACATACTTGATCTTATTTTTTGTAGAGGTTGTCAGCCATCGTCAGTGTCACCTTTAGATCCACTTGGGAATTCTAATCATACTATAGTTCTTTCTTCACTAGAACTAGAGGCTGCTGAAACGTTTTCCAAAAAATATAGCTTTTTCCGTGATTTCAGATCAGCAAATATGAGGGAATTGCTAACACACCTAAATTCCCACAAATGGACTAACTTCTTTGTATGTTCAGATGTGAATGTTTGTACTGATACTTTTTACAAAGTTCTATGTCCACGCATTTCTCGTTTTGTTCCCCGTAAAAAAATAATTAATGTCAAGGATGAAGTCTACCTCTCTTTATCATTCCGCCGTAGACTGCGTAGACTCTCCCGTCGTTTTCATCTACAATACGACACCTCCGTCCTGCCAGTGATCCAGAAAATCTTTGAAGAGGCTAAGAGGCTGTCTGACGAAAAACGACAAGCCGATGAGGTTACCTTTGCCGAAAACCCTTCGTTAAATGTTGCGAAGCTTTTTTTCGCGTACTTAAAACGCAGAGAAAAACGCAGCACCCCGTACTTCGAGATGATTTAGGAAACCCAATAGCTGACGCTAAGTTGACTGCTGATAGCTTCAATGCTTTCTTGTCTAGAACGTTTAGGGAACATACCGTCGCGCCCTTTCCTAACATCCGGGTTTGGACCGGTAACGTCCTCGAAACCATAATTTTTACCCTCTGGGACGTGACCATAGCCATTCGGCGTTTTCATCAATCGCACAGTCCAGGACCAGATGGCGTCCCGGTTAGCGTTCTAAAGGCGGATGCAAACGATATATTTCCGTCCCTTCTGTATAAGATATTTAATCTTGCTCTTGAAAGTGAAACTTTCCCTATTTTATGGAAGGAATCGCACATACTGCCTATTCCGAAACACGGCCGACCTACGTCATTTGACGACTTTAGACCAATAAATACACTACCAGCAGTCTGGAAGATCTTCGAGTCCTTGATCAAAGAAAAGATGATGTCTCACCTAAGAGAGAATAGCCTACTTAATGCGGCTCAGCATGGTTTTCTCGAAAAAAGGTCTTGTGACACTTGCCAGCTCTCTTTCTTTGATCATGTGCTACAATCTAGAGACAGCGGTTTTGCAATTTACACGGTTTACTTCGATTTTACTAAGGATTTTGATCGTGTTGACCATGATATCCTACTGCTGAAACTTGCCTCTTTCGGCATAGGTAACAAGCTTCTGAACTTCATTTTTTTTCCTATTTGAATGCTCGCGCACAACGGGTTAAAATTTCTGATGTTATCTCCAACCCCATGCATGTAAGGAGCGGAGTTATTCAGGGCAGCGTGCTCGGCCCGCTTCTATTTTGCCTTTTTTCGACGATGTTCCTGATTTTTTTCAGTTTGGTAGGCCTTTTATGTACGCTGACGATTTAAAACTTGCCTATCAATATAAACCGGTTGATCGCAACATCGTGCTTGAGCTCTTAAAAACGGATCTTCAGGCCTTTGCTCAGTGGTGTCGCACATGGTGCCTCTCACTCTCTTGCCAAAAGTGCTCTGTGATGGTTATTGGCGACAACCATCAGCCCCACCTAAGCATAGACGGTTACGATCTAAATGTGCCCGGAGTTATAAAGGATCTGGGCATATCGTATTCTAGTAGTCTTAATCTGTCAAAGCACTGCGCCCTGATTGTCTCGAAAGCACGCCAAACTACTGGGTTTATTCTCAGAAATTTCAAAACCGTCAAAATTAGAATCAGCCTCTATGAAATTTATGTCAGGCCTAGTCTGGAATATTGCTCGTTTCTATTTAGTCTTCTGCACGCTAGTGAACGAAAGAAGATAGAATCAGTCCAGCACTTCTTTACAAAAAGCGTTTTCTATTCAGATCACCAAAACCTGTCCTATCGTCAACGCTGTGAGCTTACAAGCCTTGACCCGCTGTGGCTTCGCAGATTACAGAAGGGACTATTTTTACTGTTTAAACTACTAAACAGTCGTACATTTAACCCCCTTCTATCTCTGAGGCACCTCGACCACTCTCGGCGCACCAGTCATCGAGATGTATTTTTATTTCTTCCTTTGGCACGCACAGTTAGATACCGACAGTTTTTTTCGATAAACGCTATAGCAATCTGGAATAAAATACCTAGAAGTATCAAAATTCAGCAAAGCTATCCATTGTTTACGCGAACTGTCACTAGTTTTATACATTCAGGACACCTTCCAAAACTTTTAAGTGCTGACTCTGTTGAAGCTCTCTTCGGTTCTGATGGCGTTCATACGCTCTGAATCCTGTGCCCGTCTTCATGCTGAGGGCAATATTACTGGCTCTGCAGACCTCAATCGGCTTATTTCTCAGTCGACAGCGAACAGCCGCTCGCCGAAATACCTGCTGGTGCAGAATATCGGATCCGTAACACTGAATGGAGAGGTTCTTCACCGGGCACCTGTGTTAACGCGTCCCTGTCCAGAACTTTAATTACTCAATAAGCTGCAGTTTTTTCTCCTGAAAACACCTGAAACTACGATCAGGAGTTTTTTTTCACTGTCAGCTAGACCCTCTTCTGTATATATTTTTTTAACCTTACCTGTAAACTGGCAATAAATAAAATAAAATAAAATAAAATAGAGGGAACTTTACAGTCTCATAATGTTCACCCAACATATCCTCATTTCTCATTACAACTTTGAAGGGTTTCTTCGTTTCTTGCCATATTATTTGGCTCAAGTATTGATAAATTAATGTATTTCTAACCTTTAAAAAACTACACATACATACCTGTGGTTGTTGTATTTTACAATAGGTGGAAATATTCAGTCTCATTCTGCTTCACCCGTCGAAGCCTTACTTTCCATCCTTATAAATCCACGTACAAAAATAGAATTATAAAGCGCGAACATAGAATTTAAGTTAAAATTTTAAACACTATCAATTTCCAACAATAAGTTGTTTGCAGTAACCGTTTTTGTTATCGAAATATTGAAGAGTTGGAAATCTTTATTAGCATGATTTTTTTACCCTGCATGTCCTGCATAGATTGCACTTATATTTTCGACGAAAGATGAAACCAACAATCTCATCTCTTCGTAAGCTATCTGCCTCGGGACCTAAGCGCTGCTTGGTTACACCTAGTAGTCTTAACATTGAATTAAATAAACAAACCATAGTTAAATCCAAACAACTAGATTTTTATGTTTTACAGAACTGCAATGACTTCATCATGAAGTTTGGATCTGTTATATCTATCCTCGGCAACCTGTGCGATGGTTATCTATATGACGTTGGCTCTCATGATTGCAGACGTCTTGAGTCGCTTATTCACTTTGTCACCAGCGAGGCTTTCGTCAAACAGAAACGCAATCATAATTATATTCTAAATACTGCCATCATAGACGGATCCTTAAGCTGCATTCGTATTTGTTTAAGCTGATTGTGAAGAATGTGTAAAATCTTGGAAAAGCAGCATTTCATATAATGGTCTTTTGTGAAATGAAATTGAGGAGGCCTTCTGTTAGGCCTTGCAATGTATCATGGAGAAAACTAAGACCATTATTTTAAAAAAAGCTTTGCCAATCCAGAGTGCTTCTAAAATTGTTTGCTTATTCTTTGTTAACATGAGCAAAGACAAAATAGGTACGTATTATTTCTGGCTTAAGAGAGAGGGAGACTTGAAAAAAATGAATTAATGAGTGATCGCTTGTGAAAATGTTTTGCTGGAAAATAATTAGAAAGGATGGACATAAGATGTCAAAATTTAAATATAAAATACTATTTAATCCTTGCCATTGATTTGACTTATTTATAAATGTTTGAAAGATAACTCGCGTTCAACAAGTTCAAAATTTTGGTGGAGAAGTATTTGCATGCCAGGCGATTTCTGTCCAATTGAAAAGTGGGAGGTGAAGGTAAGGGGGCTTTTGAACCGGGCAACAGAAGAGATTGCTGTGCGGTCTCGTTATGGTTGCATAGCGATTACCAGACTTATGGATAATAGACTGAGAGGCAAAAGACCTGTGCGAGAGGGGAGACACATTCCTCCGCTCCATCGTTGTGAGATCCCGACATGGAAACATTTTGCAACTTCTATATAAGGCGAAATGTGTCCTCGTCGTGCAAATATGGAGTCCACCTCGATTGGTGAATAACGCGTGACTAATATAGGTGGATTTTTGCTACGTGCGGGGACGCGTTTGGCTTCTACTATTTTGTAGCTTAAGCCGCACGGGTACAGGAAGTCGACGGCAAAGTCAAAAGTTCATCTGTCTGGGGAAACATTTTTTTAACGGAAAATTATAATTGCTTTCTGTCGGTCTTATTTTTCATTGGTAACAAAATGGACGAGAGAGTTCAGACGCTGACATTCCTGAGTGGAAATAGCATAGATGTCACCATCGAATAAATTCCTCAGTATAGAGAGCAATGTTTTAAGCTTTAACATAAAATCATTTAAATGGTGTATAGCAGAGAGATCAAGCTGCTTAGCTTAATTTTTTAATTTTGATTTTATTTATTTATTGCAAGTTTACAGGCAAGGTCCAAAAAAATATACACAGTAAAGGGTCAAGCTGACAGTGAAAAAAACTCCTGATCGTGGTTTCAGGTGCTTTCAGGAGAAAAAACTGCAGGTTATTGAGTAATTAAAGTTCTGGACAGGGACACGTTAACACAGGTGCCCGGTGAAGAACCTCTCCATTCAGTGTTACGGATCCGGTATTCTGCACCAGCAGGTATGTCGGCGAGCGGCTGTTCGCTGTCGACTGAGAAATAAGCCGATTGAGGTCTGCAGAGCCATTAATATTGCCCTCAGCATGAAGACCGGCACAGGATTCAGAGTCCGTGAACGCCATCAGAACCGAAGAGAGCTTCAACAGAGTCAGCACCCAAAAGTTTTGGAAGGTGTCCTGAATGTATAAAACTAGTGACAGTTCGCGTAAACAAGGGATAGCTTTGCTGAATTTTGATACTTCTAGGTAGCTTTATTCCAGATTGCTATAGCGTTTACCGAAAAAAACTGTCGGTATCTAATTGTGCGTGCCAAAGGAAGAAATAAAAATACATCTCGATGACTGGTGCGCCAAGAGTGGTCGAGGTGCCTCAGAGATGTAAGGGGGTTGAATGTACAACTGTTTAGTAGTTTAAACAGTAAAAATAGTCCCTTCTGTAATCTGCGAAGCCACAGCGGGTCAAGGCTTGTAAGCTCACAGCGTTGGTGATAGGACTGGTTTCGGTGATCTGAATAGAAAACGCTTTTTGTAAAGAAGTGCTGGACTGATTCTATCTTCTTTCGTTCACTAGCGTGCAGAAGACTAAATAGAAACGAGCAATATTCCAGACTAGGCCTGACATAAATTTCATAGAGGCTGATTCTAATTTTGACGGTTTTGAAATTTCTGAGAATAAACCCAGTAGTTTGGCGTGCTTTCGAGACAATCAGGGCGCAGTGCTCTGACAGATTAAGACTACTAGAATACGATATGCCCAGATCCTTTATAACTCCGGGCACATTTAGATCGTGACCGTCTATGCTTAGGTGGGGCTGATGGTTGTCGCCAATAACCAAAACGGAGCACTTTTGGCAAGAGAGTGAGAGGCGCCATGTGCGACACCACTGAGCGAAGGCCTGAAGATCCGTTTTTAAGAGCTCAAGCACGATGTTGCGATCAACCGGTTTATATCGATAGGCAACTTTTAAATCGTCAGCGTACATTAAAGTGCCTACCATACTGAAAACAATCAGGAACATCGTTTACAAAGAGGCAAAATAGAAGAGGGCCGAGCACGCTGCCCTGAATAACTCCACTCCTCACATGCGTGGGGTTGGAGATAACATCAGAAAATTTAACCCGTTGTGCGCGAGCATTCAAATAGGAAAATATTAAGTTCAGAAGCTTGTTACCTATGCCGAAGGAGGCAAGTTTCAGCAGTAGGAGATCATGGTCAACACGATCAAAAGCCTGAATGAAATCGAAGTAAACCGTGTAAATTGCAAAACCGCTATCTCTAGACTGTAGCACATGATCAAAGAGAGAGAGCTGGCAAGTGTCACAAGACCATTTTTTCGAGAAAACCATGCTGAGCCGCATTAAGTAGGTTATTCTCTCTTAGGTGACACATCATCTAGTCTTTGATCAAGGTCTTGAAGATCTTCGAGACTGCTGGTAGTGTATTTATTGGTCTAAAGTCGTCAAATGACGTAGGTCAGCCGTGTTTCGGAATAGGCAGTATGTGCGATTCCTTCCATAAAATAGGGAAAGTTTCACTTTCAAGAGCAAGATTAAATATCTTATACAGAAGGGACGGAAATATATCGTTTGCATCCGCCTTTAGAACGCTGACCGGGAGGCCATCTGGTCCTGGACTGTAAGATTGACGAAAGGCCGAATGGCTACGGTCACGTCCCAGAGGGTAAAAATTATGGTTTCGAGGACGTTACCGGTCCAAACCCGGATGTTAGGAAAGTGGGCGACAGTATGTCGACTGAACGTTCTAGACAAGAAAGCATTGAAGCTATCAGCAGTCAACTTAGCATCAGCTATTTGGTTTCCTATAGCATCTCGAAGTACGGCGGGCTGCGTTTTTCTCTGCGCTTTTACTGTGCGCGAAAAGAGCTTCGCAACATTTAACGAAGGGGTTTCGGCAAAGGTAACCTCATCGGCTTGTCGTTTTTCGTCAGACAGCCTCTTAGCCTCTTCAAAGATTTTTTGGATCAAAGGCAGGACGGAGGTGTCGTTTTGTAGATAAAAACGACGGGAGAGTCTACGCATTTTACGGCGGAATGATAAAGGGAGGTAGACTTCATTCTTGACATTAATTATTTTCTTACGGTGAACAAAACGAGAAATGAGTGGACCTAGAACTTTATAAAAAGTATCAGTACAAACATTCACATCTGAACATACAAAGAAGTTAGTCCATTCGTGGGAATTTAGGTGTGTTAGCAATTCCCTCATATTTGCTGATCTGAAATCACGGAAAAAGCTATATTTTTTGGAAAACGTTTCAGCAGCCTCTAGTTCTAGTGTAGAAAGTACTATAGTCTGATCAGAATTCACCAAGTGGATCTAAAGGTAACAATGACGATGGCTGACAACCTCTACAAAAATAATAAGATCCAGTATGTTTGCTCCTCGGGTGGGAAAATCAACTACCTGGTCCCACATGCCTATATCTATGGCCTCAAGTAGGTCTTCGAACTTTGCAGGACCGGAAGTTGGAAACCAGTGAACTTCAGGAAGATTGAAGTCACCTGCAATCAAGCAGTACTTCAGATTTAAGTCAGCTGCAGCGTGAAATGCCAGCGAGAGACAAAGATCGTAATCCTCGCTGGCATTGGGTGGGCGATAGACACTACCAACGAGTAAAGAGTAGTTATCTTTTAGGACTACTCGAAGCCAACAGCTCTCCTCTACCGCGGTAAATTGGCGATAGTCCAATGGAAAAAATGTAAGTGGTTGCCTAACATAGATACAGCTTCCTCTGCCCCGGCCCTCGTGTCGATCATTCCGAATGTAGGCGTAGCCTAGAATAGAGAGTTCGGAGTCGAATACACAGGGTGTTTGCCCATGTCTCTGTAACTATTACAATGTCGGTGCGGTGGATGAAAACCAGAGTCTGGAGCAAAAGCCTCTTATTAAGCCGAGATCTGGCATTGAGGATGATTAGTTTAAGTGGGCACGTTTTTGATTTCTGATACGGGACAGTTAGGCTGTCAGGATGACTGCCTTCGGCCAGAGAAATTCTCTTTTCACTTGAACTATCTGTCCATCCCTTATTTTTGAGATTTGCCTCGCCATTGGTCTTTCGTGTTTCCAGTTCTATTATTAGCTGTCGCATTTTCATTCGCTCTTTCAGCCCATATTCCGGTTGAAAAAACACTTCAGAATGCGGACCCCGCAGGGTTGATTTTCCCTGTAGCAGGAGCTGTGCCTGCGCTTCGTTTTCCAAGATGATTTTAAGAGGTCTTGGTCGAGGATTTGAATCGCGTGTTGACAGAGCCTTCCCTAATCTATATGCCTTGAGAATGTAAATGAGCTCCCCGTCCATCAGCAGCGTTTTTGCATACGATTGAAGGAGCCAAGTCATTTTTAACTCGCTCCTTTGGAATAATTGAAGCTGACTCCGGGACACCTTTAATGACTACATCTGTTTTAGACTCAACCGAGGGCCCGTTTGTAACTCAGATATTTCAGCTGAGTGAGAACTGGTAACCAGCTCATTTTGCCTGATAGGTCCAGATGAGCCGGGTGTTGGGTAGGCTGGAGCCAAATCTCTGCATGACTTTTTCTTCTTATACCTTTTCTTCTTTGGCTTTACAAACTCGCCAACCTCTTCAACATCGCATGTTGGTGCAACGTCTACCAGTGATGTAGCGATTGGCGGTAAAGCCAGATTAGTGCTGATGCTACCCGAACTAATTACCGGTGGAGTGGCGCAAGGACTAGATGGGGCTCCCTTCGGAAGTAGCGAAAATTCCTCTGGTTTACTGTGTCCAACTATCGCGATATGTTTACTTTGACTTTCATGTAAGCTTGAAGAAGCTATATATGAATACGAATTTTGCTTTATTTATTTCTTGTCTTAGATTCCTTATTTCCTTCTCCATCCCTGAGAATTTCTGCTGGAGGCTGAAACACTCCATACGTGTTTTCGTCTTCGTAAGCTACATTAGTTAAGCTTACTGAACTTTTACCCCGTTTGAGCGGGAGGTGAACAATTAGCAGAATAACGATAGTTACAATTTTTTTCTGCTTGTCCATTAAATTGCGTAGCAAGATCCCCTGCCAATATGGCCGTGTGGGTAGAGGCGTCAATAGACGGTCCCAAGCAGCTAGGTCGTCGACCAATTTTTTGTGAAAATAAACTTAAGGAAATTTGAGTTTTGCATGTTAGAATTGCCAAAAAATTATCAGAGAGTCAGTTAGGATATTCACCAATAAGAAAATGAAAATATAAGTACTCAGCCTTTGGTTTGAGCCCCTTCCGCGATTGAGAGCAGATGCAGGGAGCACACAGTCGGCGTGAGTTTCAGAAAGCAGCAAAGATCGAGGCTCTCAGTCGCAATTTACAAACTCAGAGGAATATAAAGACAATTCTTTAAATAATTTTCCAGCACCGTGTCTTCTTCACTGAGGTAGAGACTAAAAACTCGAAGGCTCGAGGGACTTGAAATATGCAACTGATTGCATATGCGTAGCACTGCTGTGACTATTGGGTGCAACCAAGCAATGCTTCAGTTTAACGGCTTAAAGCTTGTGACCAGCTGATGAAAATTTCTGTCGCATTTTTCCTAGAAAGATGCTTAAATTTGGTCAAACTTAAGACAAATCAAGCAAATGATATTCTGCCA
This sequence comes from Schistocephalus solidus, assembly GCA_017591395.1. Lineage (NCBI taxonomy): Eukaryota > Metazoa > Platyhelminthes > Cestoda > Diphyllobothriidea > Diphyllobothriidae > Schistocephalus > Schistocephalus solidus. The sequence goes on from WEDG01005129.1 coordinate 27,483, forward strand.
CAAATGTTTTTCCTAATTTTTACTATGGAACTTTAAGCTTGCTTGTGAAAACTTCCTTAGTATAGCAGATCCACCTGACTAATAATGAGACTATACTGGGTGAAAAGTTAATTTTTATGTTTCCATCTATATGTATGGATGAGCACCATAGATATAAGCAGGTGATAGAGTGTTAATAAGGCAAAGTTTTATCCAAATGCAGGTAGTAATTTAAGTTTGGCCTGAGGAAATCCCGAAAAAATCGAACTTTCGATATGGTTCATTCTTGATCAATACGGTGCATGATAACAAAATCTCGAGAAATGTCGTCATTAAATTTGAGGCCTCTGCATCTTTATGCTGATGATTTAAAAGTTGCCTATCGATACAAACCAGCTGATTGCCAAATCTTGCTTGAGCTCTTAAAAAAGGATCTTCAAACCTTTACTTAGTGTTGTCGCACATGGCACCTTTCGCATTCTTGGCACAAGTAATCCGTTATGGTTATTGGTGACAACCATCAGCATATCATATTCTCGTAGTCTTAATCTGTCAGAGCACTGCACCCTGATTGTCTTGAAAGCACGCCAAACCACTGGGTTTATTCTCAGAAATTTTAAAACGGTCAATATTAGGACCAGCCTTTATAAAATGTATGTCAGACTAGCCTGGAATACTGCTCGTTTCTATTTTGCCTTTTGCATGCGAGTGAACGGAGGAAGATAGAATCAATCTAGCACTTCTTTAAAAAAGAGTTTTCTATTCAGAACACCGAAACCTGTCCTACCACCAACGCTGTGAGCTTACAAGCCTCGACCCGTTGTGGCTTCGCAGATTATAGAAGGGACTATTTTTACTGTTTAAACTTTTAAACCGTTTTACATTTAACCTCCTTACATCCCTGAGGCAGCTCGACCACTCTCGGTGCACCTGTCATCGAGATGTGTTATTATCTCTTCCTTAGCACGCACCATTAGATACCCTCAGTTTTTTTCGGTAAACGGTTAAGCAATCTGGAATAAACTACCCAGAAGTATTAAAATTCAGCGAAAATCTCCTTTGTTAACGAGAGCTGTCACTAGTTTTCTACATTCAGGACACTTTCCATAAATTTTGGGTCTGATTCTCTGGAAGCTCTCTTCCGTTCTGATGACGTCTACGGACTCTGAATACAGTGCCGGAATTTATGCTTAAGGCAATATTGCTGCCTCTGCAGTCCGTAATCGGGTTATTCCTCAGTTGAGAGCGAGCAGCCATTCGCTGGCATACCTGCTGCTATTACAAAATACCTGATCCACAACAATGAAAGGATAAGTACTACATCGTGCGCCTGTGTCAATACTTCCCTGTCCTGAACTTTAATCCATTCAACAAGCTGCAGTTTTTTCTCCTGGAAACACTATAAAGAACGATCAGGAGTTTTTTTCACTCTCAGCTCGACTCCCTACTGTATATCCCTTTTGTCCTTGACTGTAAACTGGCAATAAATAAATAATTAATTAATCTTAGTATCCAGAATTGAATTTTGATGGGGGAAAGTATTCACCGAAACGGGAGCATGTTAGACTGTATACGTCCAAATGAGGGGTATAAGGAGATAACAATGTAGACAAAAATTTCAAGAGGTTCACTTAAATTCTTGATGGTCCTTTCTCCGAGTCATGGAGAAAGCTGCTCGGAAACCTTAGGAAAATAGAATGTTAATAGAATCAGTGTAAAGATGAATGTGCAGTCTTCTCTTAGACGCAGTTAGAATTGTTTATGACCTAATTTCAATTGGCAAGTTATTCCAAAGAAAGCTCTTCCTAGAAGCAATCTAGTAATGATGGGGCTCTCTGGGCCTTAAAAATACAATTTATTTATTTAATAGAGAGCGTTTGCATGTGGAGGATGCAGAAGGGGGTATAATCAGTGCAGAATTTCTTAGGTTACAAGAAAGACTAACGATGGTAATGAGAGAATGCTTGGGGAGTTTTGAGGTATTAATTAGTCGAAAAAGGAGACAAAAGCCTGCTAACATTCTCAATTAAATTCATTTTACTGAGGAAAAATAGGCAAAGGCCTTTGAGTACCCTATTTGTAACGTGAAATTAAGTGCGGTATACAGAGAAAAAAAAATGGTTGTAAAAGTTCAAAGGCAATCATAAATATGACAAGTGGTGCGTGACTGTCGAGGGTTAAGCACCATGATGTCTCCTTATATCACCAGTCATCCAAACGATGAAGTCATTCGGACGTACACATTCGGTTGTCCACAGTCTAAAATGCTGCAGTTTCGTTGGATACTAACCATCATCAGAATTTAATTCTTGATCCTAAGATGCTGAGGCCACAATTTCATTGACACATTTTCGTGATATTTTGTTTCATACGCCTTAGTAGTAATCTATCACCTGATCTTATTTTCCTAAGCAGTTTTTTCTCCTACGTTCTATTCGAAAATAAGGCCTATTGAACTCTGCATTCATTTTTAAAGAAGAGTTTTTTTCACTGCCTATCTTTCTAGTTCACTATTAATTTAAAAACATCGGTAACTGTTGACCTAGCAGGACGAGTTCTGTCTAAATTATTAAGTATTTGTATATTTTATCTGCACACCTTGTCATGATTTTATTTCGTTACTAATGTTTGTTTAGACATTGCCTTGCCAGTGCTATCCAAATTTAAATTCTAAAAATTCTTAAAAATGATAAATTCCTCATCGCTCCGGCTTGTTTTGGAACATAAAACTGTCAAGGTTCCTTTTAAAGCTTTCCAGCGATAGTGACATCACAACGTCTTCGGGGAGGGCATTCCATGTGTTAACCACTCTGATAAAGAAGGAGAACTTTCACACATCCAGTTTCGCCTGCTGGACGCGCAGGTTCAATGGGTGACCTCGTAGATGGATCGTGGCAGCAAATTCCAATCCCTTCACTATGCGGAATGTCTGCAGAAGACCAAAATCTGCATCCCGTCTCCTAACCCAAAGAAATTTTTGCTTCGTTTAGCAGGCATCTAGTTGAGTAGGAGGTATTTGGAAGAGTCGGACAGGGGAGTATTTAGTGAAATATCTTTGGACATTTTCAATTTTTGAACGGCTAGCTTCATTTATCTAACAGAAAAATGGACAGCAAAATTCAAAAATAGGATGAACAAACATACGATTATGTCTTAATTTTATTTCAGGAAGGTAGAAATTAGAAGGGATAAAGCCGCAAATCTGAGCAACTTTGGCCGTAATTCTATCGGCATGAGGCGAAAGATCTAATTTATTGGTGTAGCTAAAGCCCAAGTCCTTGACGAAGGCTTTTTTAGTCATAGTGTAAACTTTAAAAATAGCAGGTTGTGGAAGCATTACGGGCCCAAAAGACATGTAGTGACACTTAGAATGTGAGAATTCTATAAGCCATGTGGAGCTCCACGCCGAAAAAGCGTCTAAGTCCGAATGAATTTGTCTTAGGCATCGTTGGGCCGTAGAGTAAGAGAAAAAATACACGCATTTGAGGTCATCAGCATAAATATAAGATTTAGAATATTTAAATAATGAAGAAATATCATTTCTGTAAAGTACGAACAACAAAGTACCTAACACGGTACCTTGAAGGACATCAATCACAATCGAGGAAGCACTTGAGTATGAGGACCCCACTGAAACTTTTTGTTTTCGATCAGATAGATTTGATCTAAGAAATCCGTAAAGTGACTGTGAAATCCTTTAGCATCTAGTTTAGCTAGGATTCATCTATGAGGCACTTTATCGAATGCCTTAATAAGATCAACATCGATATTTACTTCATATAGATGGTCATTACGAAGAGAGGTTATTACAGTATAAAAAGATATTCGGCAGGGTTCGCAAGAGCCTACCGGTAAAATGCCAGGTTGGGAGGTGTTGATAATTTGATTGCTTGTGCAAAAATCCGTAAGTTTGTTTTGCAATTAGTTTTTCAAGGAGTTTAAGCAATAGAGGGCATTTTTGAACACTGCGATAGCTATGAATGTCAGAGTTGGAACCAGATTTAAAATTTTGTATCATAAAAACGTTTTCCAATCATTATGAAGTTCAGACTTCCGGATAAGTCTGAACCCTTACTCGTATTGGTGACGGCTTGACTATTTAGTGTTTGGGTGTGGCCAGGCTGCTCTTGGTTTGTAAGTTGACAAGTTTTTTCGGTTTCAGGCGAATAGCTACCGGAAATATGAAGACTCCAGAGTTTGGTCTTCTTCCGAAGGAGTACAACGTCCGCATACACGGTGCTTATTTCCCTGGATACTTTTATGGGAAGAGGGAGACCCCAGTTGGTGAGCTAAAGCTCGCTGAACTTCCTGCATGGATTAAAAGTCGGACACGCAACCCTGCCGACTGGATTAGGGCATTCGCTCGCTTTACTTGGCGCTACAGGCTCCGGTGGCTTTACCCTCGCAGGGTTACAATGGTTCCGTTCTTTCACATGGGTTGTGCCGTAGCCATTTTCCAATATTTCAACAACTTCTCATCTCATCGAACAGAACGTCATGCAAAGTACCACTAGTCAAAGACTCGTTGCAACACTGTAGGTGCTAATGAATTGGCACAATTTTAACATGTTATCTAGCTTCAAATCAGTACAAACTTTGTCCGACTGTTTGTTATTTTTACTGGATTTCTGTTCGTATTTCTCACACGGGCATCTTTTTGGATCCATTTCTTCAATTACCAGGGGTTTTATTCGCTAAAGGGTCAACTTTTATATTAATGCTTTCACGCCAAGAGAAAGTATGGATGACTTAGCCTAAACAGTAGCTACTACCGTTCACGTTTCGTTTCTGGGACGATCCACTATCAATGCGCATTTCTTTCGTCTATGTTGCTGTTCTAGTTGGTTGACAGCTTGCATTCGCCCATTCTGATGGTTATGATCAGATTATGTCGTAAGGGAGCGGTAAGCAATACATCTCATGAAGATTGTGCTACCTACCAATGTAAATGGGTACCTCCTGCATGCACCAGTGACAGATAGACTTGCAGCCTTCTGTGAAGGATAAATTTGACTTACGTAGACCCATGGGTCTAAAGAAGAAGTTTAGAACCAGCAGAGAATGTGCTCTTAAGGGTGCGGGTGGCTTCGGTACGGCACCGATCTTAAGAATAATATCTCGAAGCCCAGTGACAACATTGTGACATGGCTTTCTTAAACTGCCTTCAAATAAGCTCGCTTGATACCACTGTATTGCGTTTAACTCCTAGAGCCAAGAATCTCAACCAGGCTACTTGCCATGCATAACTCAGGCTGCCTTTTCTAGCCCGACTGCACTCAATATTCTCGAGAAACATCGCGAAAATGCTTGATTGCTCGTTGTAGTTCATGCTACGGCTTTTGGAGGACTGGTGTGTTCCACAGCCCTAGTCTAATGGCGTCAGTAGATAGCATATGAGCCAGAATACTCGGTGGGTAAACACAACTTTTAATTCGGTTCGGGAATCTGCGAGCTTGTCGAGATAAATAATCGACAACTGGGAGATTCTCGAATCAAAAGTCAGAGTTACCGGATGTAGGAGGAGACGCCAAGGGTTCTCACCAGCCCTCGCAGTCCTGGTGCGAAGTGCGTGACTCTGAGCTTTTTGCGTCAATCGATCGATTAGCCGAATGCTGTGTCAGGTATGCGCAAGCAGTGATTGACGGTGGGTCTAGGCGAATCGAAGGCAGCAGGGGTAAGCGGCCGCACTGACAACGGTGAGAGCGGACCGCCACGAGTGTTCTTCGACCCGAGTGCCCGAAGTCGGATGACCCACAGTCTTTGTCAGTGCAATATTGATGTCTACTGTTCGTTTGAGTTCCGAGTCCCAGATCAAGGCTGTCGGATATTTGAGGTCCTGTTAGTTAACTTCGGCATCATTCTGGATCACGTTTGCCTTGGCTCTTGTGACAGACATGGTGTGCGCTAGTCCTCTGAGATCTGTTAAACTGTGCTTTGTGAAACAGCATAAGACAACCCATGGCCTTGTAGATAGCTCTGCCTTTTCTGTTTTGTCGTCGACATGAACTGTTAACCAGTATGATAAGGAAACATTGCAGCTCAAAAAATCTTTGAGTGTCTCATTCAGTATGAATTATGGCTTGTTGCTGTGACTATGGTGACTGGATTGCCCAGGTCGCTCTTCAAACGGTCCCCGTATTAGCCGCCTGAGGTTGGGCTGTCAGTGCGGTCATGATAACATAATTTAGCTTCACTCACTGAATCCGATTCTTTCATTAATTTTTACTTCACCACAGATATTTCCTGACCTACTATCCTGGCGGTGGTCGTGTGGCTAGCTGGGTCTGCGCATTACATGCAAATCAAGGTTTCGTTTGGGGGTCCATAGGTGCAGATGGATGCGTACTATCGAACCTGGTGACATCTATGAGACGAATAATGTACTCGTAAACGCAGGCCTGGCATCTCATCTCTCACTCGTCTCCAAAGTGCTTCGCCTACAGCGCTATTATGTTTTGAAATTATGACAGCCTAAGATATCCGAGGCTTTCAGAATAGATCTGATCTCCCTCTGCAGACTGAGTTGAAGACAATTGCCAAGGCAAGTGTTCGTCACTAGTCTTCACTGCAAATTAGTTGACAACGTTACACAATACCGCCGGCATTACTAGGTCAGCGCAGAAGTATTAAAGGTATCTGCACAGACTGTCTGACAAGAACTGGAAGTAATGAATCTTCCGCTTACTCCGGATATTACGACAAGTTCGACCATATGTATCCACAGTCACAAATGCACCAATTTCGTGGCATTTATGAAGGAGGTTTCGAATGTCGGAACCACTAAACACTGCCAAATTATCCTCTACTTTAGTGACTGTCCCTGCACTGAGTTACTCGGTCGAACACCGGCGTGAGCACTTACAGTGCCTTCTCATTTCTGATGATCAATCCCTCACCACCTCCCTCTTCCCAGGAGCGAATTTTCACCTCACAATGTAGTTACTATCGCTTGATCGATCTCCGAAGAATAAATTATTACTGCGATCCTGAAATGGCGAAACAATAAGGCTTTCTGGTTCCATGCGTGATTGTGTTAACGTGGAAAAATAAGCGCTTTGTCAATGACTGTCGCTCGGCTACCCTTGCACTTGTTTTAACAATAGTAAATAAAATGAATTAAGAGCGCTATCATGGAGAACGTTTCGTCAGCATTGCTGGAAAGTTCTTCTCGACCATCATCCTCTTGTGGTTTTAAGGTGTCCGGGACTTGAAAAACAGATCCAATCGATCCAAACCCTCAGCTTTTCGTAGATACTCTAACAGAAATATTTACATGGGGACAGATTCCTGAACTCAGTCTGTTTGATTCTTTTTACTTTAGTGTCGTACAACGTGAGTCCCTGTGTCGTATAACAGAGTAAGTGGATCTAACAACAGTCGTTACAATAAAAGCGTACTTTCGCCCCATAACTGCATGCTTTCTGGTCCGCAGTAGTATCTCCCATACCCGGAACACCCAACGTAGCGTTCGGCAGGGTTGTATACTGCCGCACACCCTGTTTAAGCAGTAACATGACTGTATTTTCGGAAGAAGTGTGTGTGGTGGTGACTGGCCTCAACTGCGCTAACGATATCGCCATTCTGGAATCCAGTCATACGACACACGACAGTTCGACCGTCGATTTCGACGATGTCCACCGTATGCTCCACGGAAGAGTGGTGCAGGGACGGGGACTTGCGCGTGAATTAGTTTTAAGTGATAGTAGCCTATGCGCTGCAGCTACCGCACTCTCTCCTCCTCCCCCACCTGAGCCCGGTGTCAAGACAGAGTCAAGAAGACCGGAGGCGGGAGAGGACGCAGGTGGCTGGCGCGGCCGGAGCCGCTCCTGGGCGTGCCACCACACCTGGCTCGGATCCCACAGAGTGGGAGTGCCATAAAGGCCACATTAAGAAGGAGCCATTGCAGCCTGACTCTCAGTCCGCCAGTCAGCCACTCGACACAAAACACACATTGGACTGACCACGCGATCCGAGTTATCCCGTCAGTTGGCAACCTTCCAAGTCACGGCTTTTAGCGCACCGTGATAGTTTCAAGCGCGTCAGATTGTTTATAGTGAGGAACATGCGCTGAGCTGTCGACCTCACTCACTCCCCCACCCACAGTCAAACCGCTGTCCGAGCCGGTTAGTTGTCTGATGCGGAAGTGGGCGCAGCTGTTGGTGACCTCATCTACGTGTACCTGTCCCCCCAAACACAAGCACCAGGATTTCACACAACAGGGGGTTGAACGACTTACATCTCGCAAGTGTGATATAGCCAGATGTCACGTTAAGAAGGAGCCATCGCAGCCTGACTCTCAGTCCGCCAGTCAGCCACTCCACACAACACACATTGGACTAACTGCGAGGTCTGAGTGTAATTGTCAGTTGGCAACCTTCCAACCGCGGCGGTTAACGTTACCGCACACTCTTCTCCTCCCCCACCTGAGCCCGGTCTCACAACACAGGCAAGAAGACCGGAGATGAGAGAGGTCCCAGGTGGCTGGCGCGGCCGGAGCCGCCCCTGGGCGTACCACCACACCTGGCTCGGATCCCACAGAGTGGGAGTGCCATAAAGACCACATTAAGAAGGAGCCATTGCAGTCTAACTCTCAGTCCGCAAGTCAGCCACTCCACACAAAACACACATTGGGCTGACCACGCGGTCCGAGTTATCCCGTCAGTTGGCAACCTTCCAAGCCACGGCTTTTAGCTCACCGTGATATTTTTAAGCGCGTCAGATTGTTTAAAGTGAGGAACATGCACTGAGCTGTCGACCTCACTCTCTCCCCAACCCCCACCATCAGACACTGTCCGAGCCGGTCAGTTGCCTAATTTGGGAGTGGGCGCATTGGCTGACGGATCGGCGTACCAGTCTTCGCACGCCACAGCACGACCTGGCCCCCATTACGCACACACCAGGATTCATTAACTCAGGGGATATGGAGCAGCCATCGCCGTCTAACTCCCAGTCCACTAGTCAGCCACGCGACACACACAGCACATACACTGAGCCGACGGTGTGGTCTGGTGTAAGCGTCAGATTGGCAGCCTTCCCAGCCACGGTTTCTAGGAAACCGTGATATACTCAGGTATATGGTGATTGTGAGGGTGTTGTCGATGTATTTGCTGTAGATAGTGTACGCTGATGTAGCTTAGCCTCCGGTAGTTTACCGGAGGTTGTCGTGGAGGCGCATGTGTCCTAATAGGCCCAGGCGGTGTGTAAATTTCGCGAGAGCAGTGAGGGCAGTGAAGGCGGGCTTGTCGACTGTATGTCGGAGCCCCAGGCACTGGTTCACCAGCCTCCGTGCGTTGGATTTGCAAGTGACCGACCAGGCCGATGCGTGAGTTGAAGTTGCGGGCGCATTGTGGGCAGGAGAAATCGGTGGAGCCTGGGGGGATGTCATTCATGGTAGTGGGGGTGGCAGGGGTGTTAAGAATGGCAGGAGCGGAGGGTGTGCATGGTGTATCAGTGTTGTCGGCATTGTGGTGAATTCCGCTGTCATGGATGCGCATGTGACCGAATAGGCCCATGCGATGAGTGAATGCACGAGGACAGTGAGGGCAGTGGAGGCGACGATCTCTGCTGTGTGATGGTGCTCCAGGCACTGGCTCACCGGTCTCTGAACGATGTATTCGCAAGTGACCGACCAGGCCGATGCCTGAGGTAAATGTGCGGTCGCATTGAGTACAGCTTAGGAGAGATTCTTCATCGCTGGTGGTAGTGAAGGCGAAGGCGGTGGTGGGGGTAACAGGCGATGAGTAGATGGATGTGGTCTCTATGATGGTGGGAGTAATGGAATTTATGCCAGGAGTGAGGGTGGGGGAGTCAGAAGGAGGGTTGGCAGAATTTGACGTAGAAATTTGAATTGTCGGATTGTTGGGGCATTGCGTCCGAAGATGTCCAACCAGGCCGATTCGCGCGCGGAAGATGCGTTGACAGAGCGGGTATGTTGGCAGGGCCTGGGCATTGGCGGTGTTGGTCCGGGGCGCTGGTGACTTTCGTGCCGCTCTTTTAAGCCTTGGCGGCGGCGATCCGGTTGGCCTCATAGATTGCTGAACCAGTCTTCACTGATCTTCTCCATGCCGGTCTATCCTGGGCGAGGTCCTCCCAGGTCGCCGAGTTGATTTGCAGTTGCTTCAGCGATTTCTTCAAAGTGTCCTTGTAGCGTCGTTTTCGACCTCCCTGCCGGCGAGAACCCGTAGCGACATCTCCGTAGAAAAGTCGCTTGGGTAGTCGCTCGTCGTCCATTCTTACCAGGTGGCCGCTCCATCGCAGTTGCACTTGCCTCAGCATGGCATGGATGCTGAGGATTCCGGTCTGCCCCAGGACTTCCGTGTCCGGGATCCTCTCTTGCCAGCTCAGCTTCAGTATTCTGTTGAGGCAGCTGAGATGAAAGTGTTTCAGCTTCCTGGCTTGGTTCGAGTAGATGGTCCAGGTTTCCGCTCCGTAAAGGAGTGTCGTCAAGACGACGGCCTGCATACGCCTACTGTTGAGAAGGTGCCCGTCAGTTCTGTAGGCGATGCGGATACCAGGTTGCTCATCACGGTAGGTGTCCATCAGCATAGCCGAGGACATGAGACTGAAGAGGGTGGGGGCCAGTACGCAGCCCTGCTTCACTGCGTTGGTCCCTGCGAATGCTTCGGATACCGTCCCGTTGTCAGTGACGCGCGCTGTCATCCCGTCATGAAGCTGACGCACCATGTGCGTGAACCGCTCAGGACAACCAAATTTCTGCATGACATTCCACAGTCCGTCACGATCCACCGTGTCAAAGGCTTTCGTTAGATCCACGAATGTAGTGTTTAGGTGAGTTCGCATCTCGTGGCACTTCTCTTGTAGTTGGCGGGCGGCAAAGATCATATCGGTTGTTTCGCGGTGTCGGCGGAAGCCTCATTGGCTTTCCGGGAGCAGGCCTGCTCTAGGTGACCGTTCAGACGATTGAGAAGGATACGGGCGAAGATCTTCCCGGCGATGTTGAGCGACGAGATGCCTCTGTGATTATCACAGAGTTGCCGGTTCCCCTTCCGTTTGTAGAGATGGACGATGGTCGCGTCTTTGAAATCCTGAGGAACTTGTCCTTGGCGCCACATCTCCTGGAAGAGTGTTGTGAGTTCTGCCATCAGCCGGGGCCCACCGTGCTTGTAGACTTCCGGTGGGATTGCGTCGGATCCCGATGCTTTACCGCTGGAAATCTGCTGCACGGCCCGGATGGTTTCTGGTAGGGAAGGCGACAGATCCAGGTCATTGTTTGTGTCCACTTGAGGGAGTCGGTCAATTGCAGCATCGGAGATGGCTGATGAGCAAGTAAGGACACTTCTGAAGTGCTCGGCCCAGAGCTTCAGAATTTGCGATTTCTCTGTCAGCAGTGTTGTGCCGTCAGAGCTGAGCAGTGGTGCGGTCCCCTTGATACACGGGACCGTAGATGGCCTTGATGGCTTTGAAGAAGTTTTTTTCATTTCATTGCGGTCCACATACCCCTGGATTTCCTCAGCCTTTCGGATCATCCAGGCATCCTGCATCTCTCGCAGCCGTTGCTGTACAATGCGCCGGCATCTGAAGAAGGCTGCTTCGGTGGCGTCAGTCCGAAGGTCCATATAGGCTTTGTGTAGTCCATTCTTCTCCGCGTGTAAGTTGCTGATGTCGGCGTCATTGTCGTCAAACCAGTCCTGGTGTTGACGGCGTGCACGTTCGAGGTCGGTGGACTGGATGACATTTCGCAGTTGACCCCATCGTGTCTCCACGGTAGCATTATGAGCTGGAGCATGTAGGTCCTCCAGTTTCTCGGTTATTTGGTTGCTGAAATCAAAACAGTGAGCAGGCAAATTTAATAAAAGAGTATTTAACTTACCTGGCGGCCTCTTACCTTGGGGCCTTCGTCGGGGTTGCAGTCGGAGCCTCATCTGGGAGATGACGAGGCGGTGATCTGTCCAACCATCGGCATCGCTGATCGCCTTGGTTACCAGCACGTCCTGTCGATCTCGCCTCCGGACGAGAACATAGTCCAGCAGATGCCAGCGCCGCGACCGAGGGTGCATCCACGTGACCTTCTCCCGCGTCGGAAGGCGGAAGTAGGTGTTGGTCAGCAGGAGACGGTGTTCCGCACACGTTCGCAGAAGGAGGCCGTTATCGTTACAGCTACCATGACCGTTGGGACCCAGCACTCCCTGCCAGGCAGCGTGGTCCGTCCCGACGCGGACGTTGAAGTATTCAAGGACAATTAACTTGTTCACCTTCGACACAGTCGCCAGCAGGGCGTGCAGGTCCTCGTAGAATTTGTCCTTCGCCGCATCAGAGCTCGTCATTGGGGGAGCGTAGGCGCTGATGATGGTGGCGAACTGGTCTCCCCGAAGAGGCAGGCGGAGGCTCATCAGGCGATCATTGATACCCTGCGGCAGACAGAGCAGACGTCCCACGATGTCGTTCCGGATAGCAAAGGTAACAAGAGCGTCGCGTCGCTCTGCCTTTGGCCGGCCACTCCAGAAGAAGGTGTAGCCGGCACCCACCTCCTTCAGTTGACCCTGCTCAGAGAATCTGGTCTCGCTAAGAGCAGCAATGTCCACCTTGTAGCGCGCCAGTTCCCGAGCGACTAGCGCCGTCCTCCATTCCGGCCGGTTGCTCCTAGGATTGTCTAAAAGGGAACAAACATTCCAGGCTGCTAGTGTGAGTGGACTCACCCGAGCTGCCTGGAGGGTATGGCGAGGGGGGGTTGGTACGGGGGGCATTGTTGTTTGCTTGAGTTTTACGACCGCGTATTTTGCGATCTGCGAGCCGCGGCCGGCTGCAGAAGACGTAATAACCAGCAATTTTTTTAGGCACCTTTTCTAGCCCCTTCCTCCGCGAGGAGGCAAGCAGTGCTGTCCCTAAATAGGGCTGCTTGGACATCCCAGACGGCTGCCGAATCCAATATGGGTCACGATTTTGTTTTAGTGGAAAAACGACCCGAGTTAGCCGGGGCCGCCTACGGGGTTGCTGTCGCCCCCACCGTAGGACTTTTTGAGAGGGGGAGGTGGGAAGTTCGGGAGTCAGAAATACCGGGTGTGGAGGCACACACAACACCGGAGACCCTCACCTGGTTTTGCCCGCCGGTCGTGACGTTTGCCCAGGGTGTGGCCGCTGGGAAGAACCCAACTTTGAGGAGCCACAGGTGAGAGTTGGGTACCAGTAAGAGGCGGCCACAGGAGCATTCACCACCTGTACGAGACAAATGGAGCGACCAAACGCTATCTGTGTGGTGCTACCCCTAACTAGTACCCCTACACCCCGGAATCCAGTTATATTGACCTATTGAATGTCATATGCCTGGTGAACAGTATCGCTAAATCGGTCCTGTTGCCTATCAACGTTGCAAAGGCGAAAGGGGTTTTGAACTGAACTGGATGCGTAGACTTGAAAATTGAAAAAAAGGCTGAAAACGTGTTCCCTAGAACCCTTTTTCGATTGGGGCACGCTGACCTCGTCCTGACTGGGACATTTTGCGTTCTTCCAAGTAGGATATTTCTGGCTATCCAACAAGTACGACTGAGATAGTTTAGGCATCTTATTCTTAGCTGATCTCACAAATTTACTGCTACTATCCTTCATCCCGCATTGACGCCGAAGGGTAGCTTCTACGCTGCTGCAATCTTCAAGGCCAGCTGTACGAGGCCTGGCCAGGGTTGAAATGTTAGCTTCTATATGTTCTCTCTGGTTGTAGTCTTATGTATGTTCCCAGCACTGCCTAGTACTGTTAATCATAACAAAATCCACCGACTATTCCAATTTTCTTTCTCTATGCGACCTTTTCACTGTCGTCAGAATTTTGCTTAGCCTCTTCACTATACTGAATCACGCAAAATAGGCTATGCTTAGGCAGCTCCTCTTGTTCGGTCAAACAAAAGTATGTGGATGAACGTTGTCACGCGTTAGTAGAAAATTTAATGAACCCGTGTTAAAAAGACTGGTCACTATAAGCTTCTTTGTACCTTTTAGACCATTTCCAGCTCGTGTTCTCAGCATGCATCCTCACCGCTACTTATGTCTGCGTAAGTCATCGTTTCGGTGTCATCAGACGGAAGCAGCTTCCGGTCAGCTTCACCCGCGAATTAACGCTGCTCTTTGGAGAGGAGCTAATGATAGATTCGGCTCTGGTAGTAGAAATTCACACTATCTCCGAGTAGTGCAAGCCAGCATCTCCGAGCTTGACTGCCTGGAAAGTCGTGTGCGGGGATACATAACCCAGCCTCGACCGCATAATAATCGCATACTTTGACTAAAAGTTCACAAATATAATTGCTATTCGAAGGCTTCAAGCTGCGTGAAGCTATATCCTAATGGGTTGGGAAATACTCACCGTGGTGCGTCTTTTGTGTTTCCCAATGCCCACTGTTAGGAGTTGAGTACGCGCGGCATACGATTTGCACAAGGCATATTCGGTTGAATTTGTAAGTGTCGAGGCATCGTGGTGGGGGCTGGGACAAACGCTAATTATTCGAGCGTATGCAGCTATGGCCCTCGGCTGCGGCAGTTGACCCCTACGAGTTACTGTCACTAAATGGTGACCCGATAATATTGCGGTTTAAGCTCAAGAACTCCATGTGAAATATGGTACTAACGGCGACTGGGGGAACTGGCATTGCAATTTCTGGCTCATTAACCGTCATCAGCCAGTTCTACCCAACCCCAGGTGGTGCACCACCCGAACACTCTCAGGCAACAGATGCGTCAGATTCCTAGTCATTTCTGATTCCTCAGAGAAGGCAACTTTCCACGGAAGCGTTGTGTAGTATCAAATATGGTCCCTGTTTGGTTTCAAGACAGCAGGTAACTGGTTGACCTGATATACTTTAGCACCTTTTACTCGCTAAGGTTGAGGAAGTTTGACCCAATATTGAAGGACTTTCCCACCACATGAAGTTTAAACGTCCGCAATGAGGAAAATATACCCTGATGTAATCATATTCCGTTCGGAAGACACCATTTTAGGTTCACCTTGGCTACATTGACATCTGCCATGGATAGCTCACGTGAAGGAGTCCGAGATCATCTGGATTTCATCATTAAAGTCAAGATGCGTGTTTAAAACAGTTCGACCGTCAATTCCAACGAGGTCCACCGTGTGCTCCACAATATGGTGGTGCAGGGACGGTGACTTTCGCATGGATTAGTTTTGAGTGGTTATAGGCTTGCGCTGCAGCTACCGTACTCTCTCTTCCTTCAGTGTCAAGGCAGTCCAGAAGACCGGGCCGGGGTTGGGTGCAGATGTGGGGTACATAGACCATCGCCTGATAATAGGCCGCGTTTGTCTCAGCGCTTCGAGAGCCCTATGTATTTTTAATTTGACCGGTCGACGAAAAACAGCAAATCAGAAGTTCAGTGGACATCTAGAAACCATCTTCAGTAACTTTTTCGAGTTATAGAGTCTAGTCCTGTGGTATTAAGCTTGGGTTAGTTGCAACGTGTTCTGTGGCATGCCACCAGATAGCGTGATAGATTGCACGTAGCTCCAAGCTGCGCGGTCGAATCCTTCGGACAAATCTAAAAAACCTAACGATTGTTCAGCCGTCGTTTCCGATGATGCCCGCGGTGTGCTTGGTGGGCACAGGGAGGGTGGCTTAGGCGTTATATAGTGATATTAGACTTGCGCAGCATCTGCCACGCTCTATCCTCCTCTCCCACCTGGGCCGGTATCATGGCCAAGTAAGGAGGTGCGAAGACTGGAGAGAGAGAAAGCACATGTGGCTGGCATGGGGGAGAACCCGCAGCCAGGTGTGTCACTACACCTCCTCCATGTGACATCCCTAAAAACCCATGCTGTCCCCTGGCCTGGCCCCCATATTTGTCCAACGCGTCTACGGTGTCGACCATTGTAGGGTTGATGAAACCCGTTATGTTATTTCGAGGTCTTAGGAAGTGTAAATCGCCATCGACAGGGCCTCTTGCCAGTGGAAAGCCGATCGGATTCCCCTTGGTTTTGAAATCTGTAACAAGGGGAATGGAAGGGATTCCGGAGGACCACTGGGAGTGGTTTGATGGGGATCCTAACCACTGTTATTTCACGGTAGTCGGTGTGTAGTGACATATTTTCCTTTTTACAGATCTGCATAACCACAGTGGTAACAGTCGCCGGATGTGATTTCTACTTCCTAAATTTGAATCAGAAGCCCGTGCAGTTGATAATTAAGTGTAATTGAACAGCGCTTTTTGGTTTCTGTGGAATGTCACCTCTCGAAGAGTGTTTTGCTTCTGAGTCAAACTATCGTCACGATTATCAACACCGGCAATAACCGATAAGATCGCAAATGTACTTGTAAACTCGGGCAATTCGAAATGGACAATTACGTGAATCTGGAAGCTATAATGGTGGCGCTGTGACCTGGCTATCTTCAAAAACGGTCAAATACTTCACGACTGTGACCATTGCATTACACCAGCTATGATCAATCAGATTTTTTTGCTTGGGAGCCTGAATGTCTGCGGGTGATAATATTACTTATTCACGACGCCTGGAACGTATGATGAAGAGAAGGAGACACCTCTGCGTTTGAATACGCTCTTTACGGTGTCTGTTCTGTTTCAGCGTTACTGTATGTCTCATTTTGCATCCCTAGGTTATTCACTTATACATGTTTCCTTCCTTAGGATGTAAATTCTGCCAGTTACACTATTATGTTTATAAAAAGTTTCTAGATTAGGGACATTTTTCCAGTAACCGAGACTTTTGATCCCAAAATCCTCCAGTAACAGCATTTAGCAATTTGCGGTGTTATCATACCATCCCATCTCCATGGCCAATAGTTCCATGCGGTCGTCTCGTAGTTTCTATATGATAGCAATATTGTATATGCAGTGTATGCTACCCATTCTGCTACGCACGATAAATCAACATTCAAGGTCATGTTCGCACGTCCAGAGCACCCTTGTTCTGACTGGCCCGTATTCAACCAGTGACACTTCAACCCCACCCCAGTGCCATATACTCCGCCATATCCCCAGGGCTCCTCATTTGTGTTGTCACCCGTTCTCAGTACACGTCCTGCCTACAACCGGCCTTCTGTTTTGGAAACAGACCAATATAGGTCACATGCTTTCGTTTTACTTATTATTTAACTAGAAGCGCACTTCAAAAAAAGTAATACAAAATATGGTGAACGTACGTTTTTCCTTTTTCATCATCGGAAGCGCACGTTCGCAAGATTTGAATTCTTAAATGCTTACATGGTTTTTATCGCTGATCTTAATAGAAGATACTTCACGTAATATCAGCTTTTTTAAAATGACCGTTCAGAAAGTTTTGACTTCGACAACTGGTCCCAAGATCGACTCGGAGTAAAGAAAAAATCCCTGTAGACGTCCCCTTCCCAATAGTTACAGGAGGCTTTCCGTGTGTTTCATCATTGACTTTACTTTGGACATTTGAAAACACCACCTCAAGCTCAATATCTATCGAGAAAATCACCGCTAGGAACAAGTGAAATCGTACGATTTTTGCTGGTCCTTTTAGCCTGTATGTTCGTGCAATCTGCTGGTACTGTTTTATCAGTTGCTAAAGTTGACCTGAACGAACTTAAGGTATACGAAAGCCTGCATTGTTGGATCATACTTACGTGTAGCACATACCTAAAATAAAAAATGCCTTTACGCATCAGCAACTTGATGTACATCCAGATAACTGTCCCATATTCGGTCTCATCTGAGCGGCCCGCATGAATTTCGTAAGTTGGGCCGAACAACTCATGTCATATACTCGACAATCTTTAAGAGGATTTTAATTAATAAGATTACGAAATGAGGTGACCATATGAGTCCCAATTTTTTTCACGCAAAAAAGAGCGTATGATCACCGTTACAGTTGTTGTATTCGGGTGAGCTTTGGGACCCGTGAGGGAGCCCATCTCATTTTGCATTACAGAGCGGTAACAGATGACAGCTCAGGCTGATACAGTCACCGTTCAAAGATCACATGTGCATCTTCACGATTATTACTTTAGAAAAGTAGCTCCATCTACAGTCATTAATTACATCAGTTGATAAGCCAACCGCTTATCGCGTTTCCTTGGGTAGAAGAATCAGGCTGTCCACACAAGTCTAAGGATTTCGCGTCCACTTCTAGTATCTTACCCTCTTGCACCACTCCTGTTATTAGTGACCTCCCTTATCTTTGTCAGCATTGTGCATCTGCCTCTACTACTACTACTACTACTACTACTTCTACTACTACTTCTACTTCTACTACCACAACTACTTCTACTAGCACTACTACTACTACTACTACTACTACTACTACTACTACTAACACTACTACTACTACTAATATTACTACTACTACTTCTACTTCTTCTACTTCTACTTCTACTACTACTACTACTACTACTACTTCTACTGCTACTACTTCCACTACTACTACTACTACTTCTACTACTACTACTATTATTACTACTACTTAAACTACTAATGCTACTAATACTGCTGCTGCTGCTACTCCTAATACTACTACTAGCCGCTATGCGGCTGCTGGCGGGGCTCGAGTGAGCCTCAAGGCAGAACGCGATAGGTGAGCGTTCGTCGACGAAAGTGACCTCTACCTTGTCCCCCATCTGCGGAACTCCCTGCTAAGTTTTTTTTGTCAGGTGTTTGATTGAAAACGATTCGGATGCTATTTTAGGTGCAGGAATTGCCTTGCATTCTTTGGCAGCTGCCGTCAAAAATGCGCTGAGCAATACGGGAAGTGTCTGTACTTAGCTTAATGATCATACGCTCCTCAACTTTCCTTGGCAAACACCTGTTTTTGCTGTATTCTTGAAATAAAGAGGTGCCTTTCATTTGTCATCTAGAGGAAGAGGAAAACAATAAGGAGCAGGAAATGATTTCCTTCAGCAGGTCACACTTTATGTGGGCAAAATTGTTGGCGTTTTAAGAATGTTCATTAATTAGTAGCTGCCTGTGCAACCCACGGGAGAGACGCGAGTCGATTCAGATCAAGTAAAGGAAGGAAGTTGGATGAAAGTGTCTCAACTTCCAGGTCAGGCCTTTTTTCCACCAAGAGATTACCAACCGAGTTTTTTTACTCCAGCCATCCATTGAATCGCATCCTGTTAACTCGCTCCAGCAAACGGTCCAAATCACGAATTCTCTCCTCAGTCCGCTTCCAGAGCTGGTCAAAGTTCTCGCTTTCTGAGCAGGTCATGTCAAGCGGCATGCAACAGCACAACTCGTCGAGGAACCTGGGCAGATCGTATGCAACCAATGCTCTGCCGCGCCCGATCACATCACGCAGAAAGTCCGTAACTAGAAGGACAGAGAATCGTTAATATTCTGCCCACAAGGAAGCCCCGTAGCGTGGAAAAGTATGACAACTTGCCTACAACAGTCTGAAATGTTTATTTTTAAAAACTATAAAGAACACGACTTAGGAGAGGTCGCATTTGGGTCCAGTATGGATTATAATCCCAAGCCGCATCACGTACAGTGGCTTGCTGGCTTTTGACGGAGTACACTTCCACCCATCTTTGTAGATGGTATCTAGAATGAATCACTGCTTGACTAGCATCTATTTAGAATGAATCACTGCTTGACTAGCATCTATTTAGAATGAATCACTGCTTGACTAGCATCTATTTAGAATGAATCACTGCTTGTACATAAGATCATGCGCTCTATTTGAGAATGAATCACATGTGACTAGCATCTATTTAGAATGAATCACTGCTTGACTAGCATCTATTTAGAATGAATCACTGCTTGACTAGCATCTATTTAGAATGAATCACTGCTTGACTAGCATCTATTTAGAATGAATCACTGCTTGACTAGCATCTATCCTTTCATTGATTTTCTTTGCTTGTGTCGAGACGTTCCTATCTAGAAAGCTTGAGATATATATCACTTTGTAAGCAGTGTATACCTTTCCGTCATCTTCTAGGCTCGCATAGGTTTAATCCTATTTTCGAGAAGAGAGACATACTAATTTCATTATATAAATTCATCCAGTATTAAGGTGCACTCCTCGAAAACCTTGAACTTGAAGAAGGTGATGGTTTAGTTTGTGCAATGATGAAACTTTAATGACACCCAAAAAAGTGTTCACCCAGTTTTATGTTCGCCGGCTTATTGCTGCTGTTCAAAGTATGTAATCTGATGCATGAATAGTGTACTATTTTATGACCACAAGATGGCCTTTTCATAGAAACGTGTAAATACCTCTTTGTTTAAGAACAGGTATATAGCATGTCGTTTGGAATGGTTGGGAACGAACAAGTGATTAAATAGGTTGTGTTTCAAACTATACATGAATTTATAGGCATTTTAAGATCAAAATACTTTCTTCTGACCAATAGAATGATAGAGTATGTTGTTGCTTTCCGACAAAAAAAGCACCCTACGTGCAAGTAACGTGTATTTGATCAATATTATCAACTTCACACAAGCATCAAAGATGAACGGCAAACGCACAAAATATCTGCCTGGTGATTTTTCTTCAGACCAAGAGCTGTTTTCTTACTAAAAAGTCAGCATCACACTGCTCCAAGGAAAAAATTTTCGTCTCTCCAAAAGCGCACAAGAATTTAACGTCTTTTGTCGCATCAAAAAGGGTAAAACAGCAAGACAGAAAAGAAACATAGCTGGCACCAAGCCATAGCTTATTTCGCTGGGGTAGGGGATTCTGTAATTTCGCTTAACCATTCAAAAGCCTGAAAGTAGTAAGGGGACTGTCAGGGGAATAAAATTCCTGCTCCCTGGAGTGCACGTTTTTGGTGGCAATAAAATTACCGAAAGAAGAGGTGACAATTTACCGCCTCAACGTGGGCGCGTGCTATAAATAACTGAAACGATCTATCTTGCGGGACTGAAAGGCTTTTGGCCAAGTCGGCAGTTTGTGGGCACTGCCTATAGCAGTATGTGCGATTGGCAGGATGAAAGAGCCAATCAAAGCCTTAGGTCATGGACCTGCGTACGTTCGCACAGGCGCAAATGCTTGTAAAAAAACACCCTACTAAGAATGCGTCAATATTTTTTACCTCAACAATGCATAACTGCGCAGGATTTAAACGGTCTTCGGTTACGTGAATAGGAAGGCTGGATAAGTTGCGACAGAATTCTGGAAGAACTTCATGTGTTCGCTTCTCGGTGGCGCGGAAAAGCCATTATTTGAGTTAAGCCCTAAAGTCAGCTACTTAAACGCACAAAGGAATGATGAACATGAAAAGCGTGGATGGTTTTTCCATCCCAATAAAAGACAAATCGTACTGTTGTGCAGAATTTATGGAAACCTTTGGTAACAAAATATGTGGTGTTTTTGATGTTCTGCTTATTGTCACTGGTTGGACACAGTGGATGTCTCGGTTTACTTAATTAAACAGAAGGAAGTTCCACGTTTAACTTAAAAGAAGTCGGAAGTGATTCCTATAACACCTTCATTGTTTGCCCGACGTTTTGATCAACTGCGCAGATCGATAGTTGATTCAGTGTACAATGTGCGCGAGTGTGAAGACCAGAACTACCTGTCGACGTGGACCGATACGTGCCCAGTTTATGATGAACGCTTCTGTGCAGAAATGAGTCCACTTTACTCCCCTAGGTCACAAATGTTACTGGTGACCGGGTTGTTAGGGGCTATCACGGTGGATGGCAAATCTGTGTCCCACCCAGTCTCACCGGTCTGGTCCAAATGCTGGCACAAAACTTGGTAGACTGTGGTAGGGGGGAAATCAAAGTTTCTATTGCTGGACACAGACGCCACTAGCCAGCTCGTTAAACTGAGCAGTTCGAATGTGATAAGGTTTCAACAGACAACGTGCCCAGTGCGTCCAATTGGTATGTATGCTCGTTATATGTCCACCCCAAGGCGTTTTGATGATCAAAGACATCAAAAGAAAATATATTACCCAGAGGTGTGTGCTCTGTCGCCCTAACCATGACATAAACATATAAGGGGTCCAAGCGTTTATTCGGTCCAAGAGTTGACAACCGCCATTCTTTGGGTACGAGAAGATGATAACTCCAGGTATCTGCCCAGTCAGTAATAATTAACCGACAACAATCCAGCAAAAGATTATAACCTTAACGATCACGAAAGAAGTGACGAGCTTACAAGCTTTGATGTGTATAAGGAGTGCAGGAAAACCGCAGTGCATCCTATTTTGGCGAAACAGACTAGTAAAACTATTCGTTTTCGGCCACGGCACTGTCCTCAAGTGGAAGCAGTCACAGCACCATCTACGCGAAAAGCAATTTTTTCTTGGGTTTTTAGACCCACGCTCCGACTGATCGGATATCAGGTTGCTGTTTAAAGCGCATTGAAGAAGCCTACGCGTTTAAGAAAGAAATACTAACGTGAAACCTACGCATTTGGATAAAATATGAGCTCCAGACGCCACTGAAAATTACTAATTTATAAGATATTTACTGGGGCGGTAGCTGACTCCTAGCTCGTCCGAATTTCCCGTGGGAAGCAGTGAATCTCTCGAAGCAAGACGTGCGGGCGTCCGCCTCTTGAGTGCGGTAAGGCTTCATGAGAACTATCATTTGGAACATACCACCAGCATCACCGGTTATCAATTATTTGAGTGAGCAGAACATATACCTACCTTCTGTCCTCATTATGCCCGCAAAGGCAGACAAGTCAAGATCACACTCATTCAGCTGACAGACCAGTTCATCCTCCTTGCGGTTAATATAGTCTAGACAATTGGCCCAGCGCTCAGCAATGTGGGATTGTCGGCAGATGCTTTGCAGTCGATGTCGCGTGGTCATCCGCTCCATGCACCTCCTACTACCAAAGCTACTGCTGCTGGTTGTGGTGCTGCAACACTCCAGGCGACTCTGTGGTCTGGGTGGCTGTGAACAGAAGCCGGGTTTCGAGTCAAAGCAAGAAGAGACCGCTACCTCACAAGGTGGCGGCGGGGTTGGAGTACGGCATCGCGAGACGCAACAGTTCATTTCGGGTGGCGGTGGCGGTGGCAAGCAGAGGTCTTCCTCTCGATTTGGACAATTATTCTCAAACATGTAGTGATATTTGAGATTCCGCTGCGGTTTTGGTCTGCATGTCGGTTTCCGCAAAGGACTACATCCACTGGTACTAGTGCAAGTGCGGCAGATAGGGGTTCTCGTGGCATTGCAAGTGTTACTGCTAGTAGCAGTACAGCTCGCTCGACTTGGCAGACTCGCGGTCAGAATCTCCTCGCAGGGTGAACTTGAACGACTGATGACCCGACATATGCTGCTGTCTCTACCACGCACAGGAGGCGGAGGGGGCGAACAGCACACTTCGCCGCGACGACAGGGTGAGGGCGAGGAGCGTCGGGCGTAAAGTATGCGTCCACCAGGCGTGTCGCAGGAGGCAATGGAGGTACAGCTGCCAAATCTCACGGTTCGTTCGGGGTGAACAACGGGACTGCAGTGCACAGAAACTCGTCCACGGGCTCGCTGCGGCGATTGACAGCGCGGTGGCGAACTACCACAACAGGCGTCGATTGGCAGACCAGCGAGTCTGCTAGGACAGACCTCCGGCGCTGGTTGACGACGAATGGAGCGAGCACGTCGGAAACAAGGAGCCTGGGGGGTCTGACTGCTGCATTGGTGCTCCGAAATTCGTCTTACACTGTGAGTGCGATAAAGGGTAACCTGCGGGGCGGGGTCAGCATGCAGGAAGCTATCAAGGCGGCTCTGTCGGCAGGCATAGGGGGGCACGTCAGCGCAGAGTGAAGAAAGCGGTGAGCAGTAAGACATATCTGCTTGTGGGCGCACTCTCTTCTGGCTTTACTGGTCGACGATAAGGTATTTATTTGTGCGCGCGCGGATCCAAAGTACCCACCTAAAGCACGTGCCTGTGAACCACACGTTAGTGCGCAGTTATTGAGCACTTTTTGCGGTAACCCGGCCGGCGTAAGGGTTTGAGATACGTTCACAGGGAAACAGGGACAGTGTGCGCCGGTAAGGACGGGAATCCAGCGGATAGTTTCTGTATGATAGGACTCAATGCGTAAGGAACCCCACAATCCCGTGAGCGAACTGTGTCGATGACTACAACGGAGGGCGTGGTTGTAGTGGCCTACTGCGCAGAAGCATGCGAATTTTAATGGGTGTCACATTATTGAATTTTAAAAAAGGCCGGAATACATACATATGGTTTACAAAACTATTAGCAACGCCACACCGGACGGAAGCATTTTTCAGCATGAAAGACCTGCGAGTTAGGAAACCTTTATACTCTGGGTAGGCGTACATATACCTTCTGTGTAGCATCACTGTTTCATTTCAGTACGTACGCCATGCTTTTACCAATATTCCGTTCAGTTATATGTACCGACTGCAAGATTTAAAGTGATATTATGTTCTTAAGTTGAGGTGTACAGGGTGTGCGTACCACCTTGAAAAGCCACGCTAGAGATAACGAGGGGGTCCAGCTTAGTACAGCAAACGTTAACCAGGTTGCGCACAAACTGGGCATCCGATAGCATAGAGAGGGGAAGGATGGTGACACACATAGGAGTGGGACT
Source organism: Schistocephalus solidus (assembly GCA_017591395.1). Taxonomy (NCBI): domain Eukaryota; kingdom Metazoa; phylum Platyhelminthes; class Cestoda; order Diphyllobothriidea; family Diphyllobothriidae; genus Schistocephalus; species Schistocephalus solidus. Next base: position 51,917 of record WEDG01005129.1, read on the forward strand.
GATAATAAGGAACGCAACCTCACGGAGGTCAGCGAATTCTACCCTAGCAAAAATCCGACGGGCTGACTTTCATGGCTGTTAAAGTTGCCAAATGACATTTGCTATCTCAGTGAAATGTCAACCAAAATCCTGAAATGTGTTTTCGTTTCGAAGAGAGCACAGAACTGAGGTTGTTATATTAATCATCACACAGCATAATCCCAAGATATTTCACTCACGCCCGTATGCCGGCTTTTGAACGAGTTTCTTTCCGGCTGCCTGCAAAAACTACAGCCGGTAAAAAAGGACTATTTAAGTAGTACAATATCTTCTCATTTATTTTCGGTGTCCTAATAAGTTCAAATATAGTTTGTAGAAAATATGCGCGAAAATATTCTTTGGTGTACTCATTCGGTAGAACAGTACATTTTCTTTAATTTTTATTTTTGAAGAAGTGGTATTTTAGAGTTTAAAAAGGCTTCTAATCGAGGTTTTTTTAAGACCGTTAAGTGTACATCCACAATGCCTCGTATACGTCCATTTAGTAGTGTTGCGAAAATTCTCATCGAAGGATCCAGAAGACCAGTTGGAGAGTATAGGCTTGCTTACGATAAATTATCATCGGGCCAGTGCATACACATGGGAACGGGGTGCAAGTTAAAACATGCGATCACCAATGTTCGTCTTTTTCGTACAAGTGGGCCCTGTGAATAGGGAAGGGGGTATAAGAGATACCCAGTTAGGCGGCGGTGAGGGTTTGACGGAGCCGTTCCAGGCGGTGGGGGAGGGCAGCGCCACCTTGGCCACGCCAAGCACGGATCTTGCAGGAGGTTCTTCTGTACGCACAAGACCGACTTCTTCAACCTGATGGCGGGCGCTTATGCTAGCAGACGCTGATTCATGCCTGTTAAGCCAGACGACGCTAGAACGGATGCACTTCGACTGCACTCGTCTGGTGAGAACGCTTGCGACATCTGCTTGCTGAGTTTCCTGTATGCATTTTGACAGCCGCAAAAGCTTGTCCAACCTTTGTTTGTCGCCCATCACACCTTTAGAAAAGTTTGCAAGCTTTATAAAAACCCAACGTCATCTGCAGGTATTTGCACCGAATAAAACTATGGGTTTTGGTTGTGCGTCCCTGGAGCCAACTGTGGGAACCACACTCACAAGATCGCACTTAAAAGAATGTCGACTGTTGTCCATCCATTTTCGATTTTAGCGAAATTTATTAACGTTTAATTGAAAACTTAACATAGCGCATTTTTACAGAGCACAGTATAGTCAAATTCAGCAAGTCAAAATGGAGGTAGTTCTGGCCTGAAAAGGTTTACAGATTCCAGTATAATTTGAAAAGTATGCTGAATTTCTCAGCACTTCTCAAGGTTTTCCTAACTATGCGAAGTATGTGTTACCTTAAAAACTACATACAGACTTTCACGGTTCGGCGGAGAAGACTCCTAGTGCTCATGAAACATTAAAATTAGTAGGGATGAATTTGGACAGGGTAACCGGTAGTGATAAATCTGCGTGCTGTGGACGAAGTGGACAGCAGCGGCTGAAAATTCCGTTAAAATACCCTTCCTTCAAGTATAGAAAATGACGAGGTGAGCTGCGACTAGATGAGGCAAGCAATGAGATCTGTAGGAGCCACCCCAGTGCACCGCGTCTGACTGACGGTCAACGGCCACACGAACGACAGAGCCCGCTGGCAGGCCGGTCGCTGGTGTCCAGTCACCCCAGGCTACGCTTCAGGCGTTCCTTTGTAACGCACCACGAAAACGACAGAACTGTTTGAAAGGGTTAAACTAATGTCCGGCTGGAATCGAAGATGGAATCAGTAGGTCAGGGAAGGTGGCCGGGGTTACACCTCGCAATTGCTAACGTCCTCTCTACCGATACTCACAGCAGTTCAGAAGGGGAAGATGTGATCGTTGGAACACGAATTTTATTGGCTTGCCGTTGAGGATTCTTTCTCAAACCCATCATCGGAGACCGTCGCCGATAAGGGTATTGGAGGCACAATTAGTGCAGTATGTATTGTAACGTAATGGGCGCACAAACACAAGCATACTATAATTTACATTTGTGGATTTCTGTCGCCAGCAGAATATCCAACATCTTCGCTTCCCACCCGACCACTCTAAATCTAAAAATCGGACTGAGCGTTTTGTCGACAGGATCGAGAGAGAGCCCTCTTGAAAGCTCGTGGGGAGGAGACCACGGAAAAGATAATCCAGGTGTTCCTGTTTTCATACAGGACCATTTCAAAACCGGCTTCCCCTGGTGGCCTTTCCCTTACCGAAGCTTTGATGGGCCGGAAATTACGTACAAGGTTCCATGCACTCGTTCTTACCAATGTGCCATCCTCGAAGTCAACTTCACCTGTCTCTCACAGTAAGCTTCTTGCCTGAACATATGTCTTCGTTCGTGATTATCGAACCGGTTTTCCAGTCTGGATTGAGGCGACAGTAGCAGTGCACAGAGGCAGTATGTTGGTAGACGTCGGTGTTGGTGACGACACCTGGGCTCGTCACCACAACCAGATCGGACAGCGGTATTACAGTAACGCAACCGATTCCGAGTCATCGCCAAACTCCCCTTCACATCCTGCTGGATACTTCCGGCATTCCGACCGATCAATCAGTCTCTGAATTCAATACTGCACCTCCTTCAGATGTATCGCTTTTAGTATCTGTTGTTGGCTCCGAATCTGTAGACCACAAACTGCCCCCCAATACGCTGTAAAGGCCGTATGCGCCGAACAACGCAGCCGATACAGGTCAATCCATGTCAGAAGGGGTACTGATTTACTTGAAGGGGAGGTGTTGGGAATTCTCACATTCCGACAATGAGTAATCTTACAGAAAAGCATGTGTGCGCGTTTCTCACGTTGCATGCCATGAATGATGCTGGACACTGTCCGCGTTGACTGTGGCCATAAAGCCCTCATCAGATCTGATCGATTCATGTCCGCAGCATTTTTTCTCAGCTCTTCTATATCTTCCTTTTTGAGCGGATTGGACAGAATATAAACATTCTGAACGGGATGTCATAAAAAAACAGCTTTTAAACGAGGATGACTTGCAGGTTTTTTTTAATAAACTTTCTCGTGGCCGACCGTGTTCTTCTTCTCTGCCGTGTTGGGTTTGAAGACAGCTGTCGTTCAGGTATACCCTTCATTAGAATTCGAAGTACCACATCGGGTCACCGTAGTCACCACATGGGTCTATTCGGTTACGTGCACATCCATGACGGCGGAATTCAGCGAGATGCCAGCACAACTAACACACCTAGCACACCCGTCAACACTACGAACCCCAACCCTCTTATGAGTGCTACCACCACCACCACGGGTCAACATGGTCACCACAAGCCCGACCCCAATATCAAGCAACCTCTCCATCAACGCATGCATCACACTTTAAGTCCCTCATCACCACCCAACCTCGGCGCCTCTCATGTAAGTGAGAAGTGTGTTCTCTGAGTACTCTCCATGCGGCTTCTCAGCTATATGCGAGTTCTGTGCCACACTTATAATGACATACGCCAATTCTGGTCAAGTGTAGACTGTCACCAGGTGATGCGTGATGGGTGTGAGGCAACGGAGGCCCAGACTATGTGAGCTGGGATCCGTGATGCCGCCCATTTCCTCTTTTGTTTTCAATTAACACCTATCTGAGAGAAAATTAGAACCCTGGGCTGTTTCTCCACGTGGCATCTCTGCTGCACATGGGCTGTGTGATCCGAGCCCGACAAATTACGCGTTATGGCATGGAAGGGTACCAACTGACAATTGTACTCAGACCTCGCAGTCAGTCCAATGTGTGTTTGTGCAGAGTGACTGACTGGTGGTCCAAGAGTCAAGCTATACTGGCTCCTTCTTAACGTAACCTTCGACACTCTTATAGATGCAAGATGTCAGACGCTCAACCCATTTTTGTGTGAAAGCCTGGTGCTTTTGTTTTTTTGGGGGAGGCACATCGTGTACGTGGTACGCGTCGACGAGGACATTAGATGCGTCAGTAGCGGCACCAATTGCCGACAGGAGTTCCCTGACCGGTCCATACGGTGGTTTGTGACTGCGAACGGGAATGGAAATTGAGGTCGACGGCTCCGCGCATTTTCCTCACTATAAACAATCTTTGGCACTTGAAACTATCACGGTACGCTTAAGGCCATGGCCTGGAAAGTTGCCAACTGGGGGAACAACTTGGACCACACGTTTAGCCCTGTGTGTGTTTGTGCGGAGTGGCTGACTGAGTCAGGCTGCCATTGCTCCTTCTTAATGTGTCCTCGATGGCACTCTCAGTCTGTGGGATCCAAGCTAGGTGTGGCGCCAGCCACCAGCGCGCGACCCCACCCTCGATCTTCTTGACTATGGCTGACACCGGACACAGGCGGGTAAGGAAAGAGAGTGTGCAGTAGCCCCAGCGCAAGTATACTATCACTTAAAACTAACCCATACGCAAGTCACCGTCCCAACAGCACCATACTGTGGAGCACACGCTAGACATAGTCAAAATCGACGGTAGTACTGTCGTGATGGACTGCGGGCCTGAGAACCAGGCCTCCAGCAGCTCGTGGCTCACTGTCAAATGTCAGTTCAGTTATCAAGGGAAAGATAGGCGACACCTTTGAACTCCCTATTGATTACGAATAAATTACAAATCAAAAACGCCGACACATTATGCACGTTGGACAAGGAGTTATCTCCACGTCACGCTACAAGACATCGGACGAAACAAGTATAAAATAATATTACTCAAAATAGGGAGTAATGTGTTCTATAACATTGGAATTTGTGAGTGGGTATGGCTTGGGGAAATGCGTTAGTTTCTAATATCGTGGTGGTACACATGGCTGTACCGGTCAAACATCCGCCTAAAATTGTCAACGAATGAAGACATGATTATGTCCGCAGGCAGAGCATTCCAGGCCTTAATCACTCTGTTGGAGAAGAAAACCCATCTTGCGTCAAGTCTTGCCTAAGTCACACGTAGTTTGAGAGGACGTCCTCTAAAAGTAGTGGTACGGGCCAGTTCAAAGAATTCGCCGGATGCGAGTCAACGATCCTGACCCTGCAGCATGCGAAACGCTTGTATTAGTTCGCCGCGTAGCTGTCCATAGTTCAAAGGAAACAGATCCAGATGGGAAATCGTGGCTCGTGAGGCAGGTAGCTTGCTTGATTGCACGCCTGTGGACCTTCTCAAGGGTTCTGTGGTCTTCGACAGCCCCCGATTTCTAGGCTTGAAGGACAAATTCCCATTGTGATCGCACGAACATCCCGAAGGCCTTATAAAAACACATTCTTCTAACTTTGCAAACGCTTGCTTAATTAGACATAAGCTTGACATTGCTACTTTTGAGCAATAGAAAGATGGCTTCAGTGAAGGCATTTCCCACTCGCCTAGATATTTCCGAGCCTCTACCTCTGGCAGCGGTAAGAGGGTCAGATAGTACAATAAACTTCGTGTTAGACCAACAATTCCAATGAAACCGAACCGAATTTCCAACTCGTCATGCCAGCATCCGACACGGATATTGAATTTGTGGCAATTAATGATTCGGACGCGGACGGCCAAGTCATAAGCGCATCATGTAAGAGCCCCAGCGCTGATCGCAAGAACTGCTAATTAGAGTACGTATGTGGTCGCGCGGCTACTACGTTACTATAAACACTGCCCTTCCGACAGTTGGAGTCCGACGATGTCCAGCGTATGTTCCACAACAGGGTGGTGCAGGGACGATGAATTGCGCGTGGAGTCACTTTGAGTGATAGTCGACTAGCACAGCATCTACCGCACTCGCTCTTCCCATACCCGTCTGTGCCCGGTGTCAAGACAGAGTCAAGAAGGCCGGAGACGGGGTTGGGCGCAGGTGCTTGGCACAGCTGGAAACACTCCTGACCGTGCCGTCACGCCTGATTCAGATCCCACGGAGTGGGAGTACCATAAATGACAAGAGTGGTCACTGAGGACGAGAGCCTGCACCTACGCGTGCCACCACGCCCCCTCCCCATGTTCGGCAGTTATTATGGGAGCTGAATCCGAATAACGTGCGACACCAACTGATCTTGCCCCCGTTTGGTTCAACGCATCTACCACGCGGCAAAACACTGCACTACTAGTGTCACTACACTACCCTATTCTGCGACGGTCTCCGCTGAGGGATTCGAGTGAGAATCCTCAACGGGAGGCCAAAAAACTTGTTATTCCTTGTGAATTGCTTCGTGGAACTCGCCTCTTCGTTTCTATAAGAACTCGTGGCAGCATCCTCCCACTACGTCAGCACCATCCAGGGTCCTTCCCTGCGGTTGACCACAGCGTTACACTTCCCACCGGTTCTTAGGCCGGCACGACTGTTTCATTCTACCTACGCATCCTGACGAATCAGCTCCTCAGTGCAAGTCTCCCCATTTTTATACCATTGACTGTCTCTCCCGATACTAAATTGCCTTCAGCCGCTAGTGTCTATTTTATGGCGCTTATATCTTCCAAATTGTTTCTCTGACTGTATGCGATGACTGCCTGACAACCCCGTCTGGCTCTGTCTAAGCCAGGAACTATTCCAACTGCTTCATGTTACGCAGCGTGTGCCATCCTCAAGGTATCTAGCTGTGCAAAATCACTCACGGACAGGCGAGGTTGATCACCCATGGCGCCTCACGATCATGGATCCCCGACCCAGACACGGGTCAACCAACCGTTCAACAAAAATTTGACTCAGTCAATCAATTTCTCGTGCCAAATAGGTTCAAGACACCTGACAGCTCCCGCGCGCTCGGACGAAAAAACGCCCTGACATTTCAGCCCACAGGTAAACTGTCGAACTACGACAAACTGCCACATGTATAGAATACGTACTCGCACGGGTGGCTGGCATTTACTATCAGATGGGACGGACTTTACCGTGTGCGTCAGTAAAATTGTTACCCTTGTTTGCCACAAGTCCAGAGAGGCATGACTGAAGCCATACACGCGTGGCCAACCAGTAGGGAAAAGGTGTAGTACCTGAATGAGCTTTTTTGAATCCAACTTGTACAGCTGATGGCACTAATTGTCAACTGCGTATCAGCGTGTAAGAATTATTCAGGATGATGCTAAACAGCGATTAGTGTTGCAGCCTCACTTGAGTAACCTTCGCTACTTTAAAGTATATTTAAGAATGAAGATTAATGCTTCATTAACTTCGTGCCTACTGTATGCGTAGAAGGTTGGCAAGTGCATCCGTCAGACAGAAAACGCAGTTCCTAACTTTAGTAGTGGTTATAAGACCGGGCCGTACGAAGTAATCTGTGCTACGAAGGATAAATAAGTCACTGGTAAGCTACCTAACTGAGATTTTAAGGGGTAAAAGCCTACTCCCGGAAGCTAATCGATGGTGTTCTACCTGGAGGATAATGTAGGAGTGGTTTCCTGAAGAGGAAAGGACTCGGGATAATCTGATCCCAGTACTTCTGTAGAATATGAGGTAGAAAATTACGAAACCAAAACACTTAAAGGAGAGTACTTAATAATGGTATGGGGGCGTGTGCAGATCATGTTACGGGCCATGCGCGTACAGCTCTGCCTTGGGCCTCACCTTAGAGCCCCGCCAGCAAAAATAGCGGCTAATAATCTGGATGAAATGAGATTACCGACAAATACAAGGGAGACTGGAAAAGCTATTTCTGGCTTATTTGTCGTCATCAACCAGAAGTGGTCACTTTAGTCCTCCTCTTCGTTATAGGTAATCTCATTCTGAAAGAAATCGAGGTTGAAAGATTTTGAAAAATGTAGGTTCTCAAAGGAATGCGTTTCAAGCGACTGACAGTAAATTTATGTTAGTGTCGAAGATTCTGTAAGGGATGCAGGAAACATTCTGCCAGGGAAAACGGTCGATCTCGCTCTGGACTAACCATTCCTTGATGACTTTGCGAAACGCAACGACTAGGCTTACTTTGGAGTGCAGTCCGTTCCCATCAAAAGTCCCTAAATCCTACGCTAACCCAATCCCCCCCCGAAAAAATCTGCATAAAACACAGAATCCAGCTGGTTTTTGGTGGACAAAATGGAATTCAAATGATGCTCTGGTAAGTAACAGATTTGGATTTACGAGGTTTGCGGGAAACTATGCGTAGTATCGACGAAGGAGAAATTTTACACGAACAAGAATTTATCGGCAGCGGTGCTAATGTCTGACATAACACGGTCTTGTTTCCTATGCCCAAAGAGCGACTTCCCATAGCTCTTAGGAGACTGATTCCATTTCGGAGCCTTATAGGGAAGAGACTACAGGGGATAAGCTCTATTCTAAAAGGGAACTGCAGGACTGTTTGAGAACAGGCTTTCGAGTTGGTGACGATACGCTCCGCAACCAAATCAATCTGCAAGCAAATCCTTAAAAGTTGTGTCCGATATGAACAAAGAGAATGAGGAGACCATAAGACCAAGGTTAGAAAGCTCGATTTCATGAGCAACCTTGACAAGCAGCATTAATTATGTATTTGAAGAGGAGGAGGCGGAGGAGAAAGAGCTTAGGATAGTATTCCTTATTTTCGAATGCCAAGACGATTAAAGAGAAAGCCACAGACAGCGAACGAACTGTGCATGAAAGTGGAAATGTTGGAGGGCCCCATCTAACATTGGGTGAGAGCAAGGTGTTAGCGGTCAAATAAACCAATATGACTCCGGCAGTCCTGTCAAAGCTTTGGTCATTCGGCATGAATACTGCAGGCAGGCCAGTCGGAGATAATGACCTTAATGGACAGCAAAACCAGGCATGTTTTACGTCAGGAAGTTGAGTTGCACCAAAAGTAATCAGAATGTTACTCACAAGGTATGTGGCAAAGAGGAGATTTCCCTGGGAAACGTGCACGGGTAATCAGACGCTTCAAAACGTGAATTTGATCATCCAGATTCAGAGGTCAATTATTTCATAATATAAAAACTGAATAATTCCACTGCCTCAATATTTGCGTGTTTGGCGTGTATAATCCCGCAAAATGCTAGAAAGTTCTAAATACCAGAAGTCTATCGTTCACCGAGATAATTTGCGTCAAATATCACGTTGAATAGGAATTAATCCCCAGTATTTAATTACGGACATTAAACGGGACTCACAAAAGTAGAATGTTTTATATTGACTGGCAGCACCTTTTTAGTAACATTACTTATTTTTTTATCAGGTTATAGGAAAATTTATTGCAAAATTGCTTTTAGAATAGAGACGATTAAAAATTCTGCTTAAAATGTTTGATTTTGGTCTCATGAGTTTCAGGACAGCAGGAATATCCATCGGTATCGACGTGCTGACAAGTGCGTAGCAAGTGGTTTTCTTGCTTGCGAAGTGGGGAGTTTAGCTTCAACAGGACGTGTCAAGGAATGCAGGATCAAAAGGACTCAAGAAGAGGGACCGGATAAGGTTGTTTAAGTTAAAGCGTACATTATGACTAGAGAAAATTAAGAACTTTTTGATGCTAGCTACTGAAATCCTGTAAGTGATTTGAAAAAGGATAAGAAAAGTACCTGGAAAGTTGGTTCTGCGCAACCTGCCTACTGAGAATCACCAACAAACCGTCAGTTGGTGCGTCTTTGTTTCAAGATCTAGTATTAAATAGAATTTTCACTAGTGACGACAAATGGATTCTTTACTATAACGCTAGGCGTCGTCCTCTTCAGTATATCAGTTGTTGGGGGCCAAGAGGTCTTCCTCCTAAGAAGGTCATAATAGGATATCCAAGCATTTATTTGAAATGCTGCAGAATAGTCAAACCATTAATACCAGTGTGTATTGCCAGCAAATTCACCATTTCAAAGCGGTTCTCGAGAACGGACGGTTACCTCTAGTACAAGGGAAAGGAATAATCTTCCACCACGATAATGCTCATCCAAAAACAGCGAAATTCGCCAAGGGCCTGTTAGAAGAATTTCCCTATGAACAAGTTAGCAGTTTATTGGGAGTTCACAAAACCCCTTCACAGACTGGTTTCTTAGTCCTCATCATCCCCAAAAAACATTGTTAACATGAGGAATCACTAAATTTATTCATGAGTAAATATGTATAAAAGCATGCATTTTTTCATGTTCGTTGAAAAAGATAAAAACGAGACAAACTGCCCTTCCAACCAGGTACATTTTGCAACTTATATTCTGAAGCGATCATTTGAGTTCAAAAGTCGAATCAAGCACCTTAATTCAAAAATAAATTACGGATGTTGTGAACCAAAAGTTATACATTGGAGATTTTTAACATATTTATTTTCAATGCAGAAGATAGGTTATTTCACACATTAACTGGGATCAAGGAGATACGGAAATAGTGAGCTTTCACCTTCCTACTTTAAGTCACCCTCTTTCCTGGTGTGACCGATACAGGGAACTGAGACGGCCGGGGATAGGCGCTCGGAGGGGGCCACCGCCTGAGGTTAATGAGGTAAAAGTAGAGTTATAGTTCGCACCTGAATGGACAAAGCATGAAGGCCAGAATTAAATTCATCCTGGAGAGCCTTTTTGACTAGTCTGTGTCGCTATCCCATAAATGTGCTCTAGGGAAGGAACAAAGCAGGCATACCATCACTTGGCTCAAATTCTCAAAGTCTTGCGAGACGATTGAAACGCGGAAATGTGTTTCAGCACCTTGACGTAGAAGGGGGGTGGGGTACAAAATGACAGAGTAAATGAGCATACCTTTTCTAGAAGCATGCAGCTTACTGTCATTGATGATCTCGAGGTGGCTCGGCTGAAATGGGAGAATGAGGGGTCAACCCTAAACAAGGCTTAAGAAGGTACCTTGAAGAGGGTCGTCAGTTTGTCCCGAATGTTACGGTGGACTGAACCGATATTCGTGCTACAGCTCATAAATCCAGTCCCCATCGTCCTGGGTAGTATCCGTAAATATTCAGTGAGGAGTACATGCTACAGAGAGGAGAAACAGGCAGCTCAGAAAAAAGAGACTGATATATACAAACAGCTGTCTCAAACACGGCAATAGTCAGAGAGCAAAACTTCACGTAAGAGTAAAATCTATGACGCAAATTGGCTCGTGTCGTTTTGTTTTGGTTAAAAAGGAGTAAGTAGAGGCCCAAAAATACCGAGGAAGCTAAGCAGACGTCGCACATCGACGGGCCTACAGAAAAATGAACTATCGGTGCAAGGCAAACAAGATTAACCCAAACGGTGGTAAGAAATAAGATAGTTTGCAATGTCTTACTACCAGAAGTAGGAAAATCATCCAGTTAGAAAATGTCCTAGTCTGTTTTGGCCTGGGAGACGTACTTTGTCAGACCCTGCAGCAGGAAAAATGGCTTCTACTAATTGCCAGTCTATCTGATAAACCTGTTTGACAACCCCTAGAAGTTACCAAAGTCAGATGTATATACTTTTATTTCTTTCCAAATAGATACTTTGTTTAGTACTTCGTCACTTCTGCGTCCACAGGCGACCATTAACCATCTCCTACCAATAGGAGCGTTTCAGAACTCCATTTTTTGTAAGGTTTTGCTCCCAAAACGCATTCCGCATTCGTCTCCGATAAATATAAGGCCAGACTTCACAACACACCAAAACAGCGCTCTCTAACATGGACACATCGATTCCCCACTTGTGATTTTTTTACCAGAGAGTATCTGACAGTTGGTTAACTTACTTACATGAAGACTACCATCAGGAATGCAGTGCACAGTAATTGCTTTTCACTGTCACATTTCCTATTGTATAATATAAAATGCCCACTAACGCTCAACGCAAGAAGCAGACAACGACAGTTTTTTAGCTCCTCTTAGACACCAGCGCATCCTGCGACCTTAGACAATCACACAAACCCCAGTAAGCCACCGACGCTATGTCAAGATTGAGGGAGAGAGGAACAGTACCTGGAGCATTAAGGAACTCTAGAATATGCTCCTGGTCAAAACTAAAATAAAGTCGTTAGATTTTACGAACTAAATTGATAGAAATATAATGAAGATAGTAAGTGCTACCGTTGCACCTATGCATGATCACCTGCCAGATGGCCTTCAACTGCATTTCCCCAAAATTCTTCGATAGAATCACCCGTAAGATTTCACTGTAGATTGTTAAGATATTCGATACGTCTCCCATTTGAGCATTCGGGGCTTTTAACTGGTTGCCGGAAAGCATAGGGGACTAATGTTAGGTTTAAGGGTTCGACTACCACGATTATGTAGGGGTTTGGTTTGTGACACAGTCATGAATAGAGCCACGGCTACTGGTGAAGTTGACTCGGAATCAAGCTTGGGGCAAAGTTCAGGTGATAAGGGTATTATGATAAAGACTAAATGGAAACTTCGAATAAACGTAATCTGGGAACCATTGCACCACTCTAACAATAATTCGAAGTTACAAGTCACTCAGTGGTAAAACATCCTATCAATCCTCTGCTAGTGCAAACGATGCAATTTTTGTTCTTAATTATTAAGAGGATGATTGGCTTCATGAGTGTAAACCAACCGCAAGAAATTAGAGGACTGATATTTGTATTTTCTTTTGGAGCATGAGCACCGAGTTCGGGTTGCGATTTCCTAAGTTACTGTGTGCGTAGCTGTATAAGACATTCGAATGTTGCAAAGAGTTCTGCAATACTATTAATATTTCTTACGAAGTCTATTAGCTTCATATTCGGTTATGATATCTTTAATAGAAAGCACCTCAAAAACCTATTGCTCCTTTTAGAGGCTTCTTTCCGTTCGCCAAAGTGGATAGTCTCACTCAAGACGTTTTTCAAAAATCGAAAGGGATTCAGGATTCACCAACTGATTAATGCACCATTGTTGTCCAAGATATTGCGGATTTGGCCTCTCATTATAGGAAATCTTACTTTCAAATATTGGTATCCCATCGTTTGGGTGACGTATGCCGAATATCTGAAGACTATTATGTGATCACTAGAAGTCGTCGGTGGGAGATCTCTTAGATGAAACACACTCCTTGCGGATGAACATAAGGTGCAGACAGTTTAAAAACTGCTCGTTCTTGACAAGTTTCATGAATTTTACGTTCTGACAGTATTTCTTCTGTTGCTATCACAAACAATTGCTGATCGAATGTGACCGATGGACCCAACACAATTCAAACCTGCCAGCTGATAGTAGGGACAGTAACGTCTCTAACGATAACGAAATCGTTTATGTAATGTGGAAGTCTCTCTCCCAAGTGCTTGCATCGCAATGTTTTTGTGGGTTAAACGTGAATCATGCGGAGTATTCGAGGAGCGGTGCAATATGCTTGTTAGGTCCCGATGTTGGATGGCCTTGTAGTTTCAGCACACTCCCAAACGAGGGTTAACACAAGGTTTTGATGGTTTAAATGCAGTCCCACCCAAAGCGTGCACGAAGAGCAGAGTACCTTTAATGCTGCCATTTCCAACTACTTATGATCACATATGCCTGAAGAACCCAACACAGTCCACGCCAACCAATCGATATCGCGAGCGTTGAAGGCTTTAATACTAAATACATTTTTTTCGAACAAGATTTGTTGAGTTCTGATAAGGGGACAGCACGTTCGACGATTTGGTTTGCAGGACGATATATATCCGTACCTGCTATTGGTGGGACGTACGGAAGGGAAATAGTTCAAGGTAAATTCAAGTTCAGTGTCATGAGGAGCGGGTAGGCGACTGCAATTAACATAAAATATAACCTTTATTCGTCGACTCCTTCTATGTATTTGAGGAGTTAGTCAACTTTAATTGATATTTCATTCTCTTCCTTTTCAAAATCAAACGAATTTTCAAAATCGCTACTTGTCTAACCATCAAAGTTAGGATGTTGCATTAAGTTTCCGGTGCTGCTGCTAGAAATATACGAAAAGGACAACATGCAAAAACTGGTTATATCCTTTTTCGAACCGGAGAATGGTTCATCGTTATGCCGTACTCGGTAGAAACGCTTTTTTCGTCAAGGACAGATACAGTTGAGGAAGCTGTACTTGTGTACGTTATTTCCCAAAGTTTCTGATGCGTTAGTGTTCTCTCTCCAAGTGTATGGCTCGTATTTTTTTCGGATTTTCAATCTCATTCTTCAGATCGTCCATTTCGCGTGATATTATTAAATTAAAAAATTAATGCTTATGCTTTCACAGCTAGCTACCCTAATGAAATAACTAGAGCCATGGGCAGTTGGTTAGTATTTCATACTCTGATTGACTGAGCCAGAAAACCGCGGTAGCTAATGAGCGATGTCGATGCCTGCGTAAGTGCCCATGAAATTCGACTTAACGTCAACATGGCCAGTCAGATTCAGCCTTCAGGAGCATTTCTGTCGTGAAGCAGCTCATTGTATGGAGGCACATAATCAGTGCGTGCGCGCATGAGTACAAAATCAAGGGCCTTGACGAGGCCTCCGCGACCAAGGCGGCTGTCTTCCGCATTTGCACTATCTTTTAGGTTATCAGGGTAGGTAACTGATTGACTAGCGACCCAAAAAAAACTGTACGGGATACAGGACTTTACAGGTGCAGTGAACAAGCCCAATCGATATGACAGTCTCAGGTACTCTGCAGCCAAGTTATTTGCAGAGGCGTACATAGGCGGTATCCCCGTAGCAATTTTGCAGCGATTCGCTTGTTCGTTGGTGCTTGATAATGTCTGCGGGGGCGGGCAGGTATATATATATAGCTAATAGAAGCGAAGATGCGCGTTCCCGGAAATAAATGAGAATGGAACCGACGGAATCGAATCCCAGGTGCGCCACACTTGGGATTGGGTATGACTGGCTGATGAAGGCTAAAAAGCCAGAAATGGCCATTCCGGTCTCTCTTGTCTTTGTCGGTTCCATTCCATCATATGCTACACGTCGCTATGCGACCGCCTGCGAGGGCTCTAGTCTGAGCTCCAGGGCACAACGGAACATGCATGTTCCTTAAGACGATCGGTGAGCCCCACACTATCATATATATATATATATATATATATATATATCAGGACGTCACAGGTCTGTGGCGCTTAGAATACCGTTTGGTAATGTACAGCGGCATAGGATTCTGTACAAACTTAATATGTAAGTAACATGTCATTTGCTTGATAAGACGCAAGAAGGTAAGTTAAAATCACAGTTCAAAACGCACCTCAAAGGCGTAACAGTTTTCGCCTGTCTTTTGTATTTACTGTCTGAATTTCGATCTCGCAAAACACTTGCGAATTACCTCAACCTATTGCGTGTTTCGCGTATGCATGTCTCTAGCGCTAAGAACCTTTTTGATGGTTTAATTTTTCGCCGAGAGTTTCGTTTTCAGGAAGTTTATTGGATGACCTACTCATCACATGCATGACGCGGCACACGAACAGAGATATGTCTTGGGAATGTTAACTAAATTATAAGTCACATCAAGTCACTTTATTAAGGGATTTAGGCTTTCGTCATTGAGCTCCCTAATCACATTCAAAATTGTTAAAAGAATAAACGTTTTCAACAATAAATCTGACAAAATTTAATGTAAGGTCCTCGGTAGCTGTGGGCCAGGCGGAAGCTGACGCTACGGAAACAATCTTCCTTATAGGTACAATAGTTTCTCAGTAAATGAGCATCTAGCTTGCATTAAAATTCGTCAACAGTTTCTTAAAGGACCACCTCGTCGGGGTGTCCGTTCCATGCTCCAACGACCCTCTGCGATAAGGCTTCCGATGGTCGTCCCTCTGGACCTAATTCCTCTGCAGTTTAAAGGGATGACACGGAAAATGTTCCGTCCCAGCCAAATCAAAGAAGTCAGCAAATTTTAGGGCACACTCATGGCGTCTGAACATTCCCTAGGTTTGGATGAGGTCACAGCGTAGTTGCCTGTAATTGAGAGGAAACTAATCAAGTTCAGACAGTCTGACTTCGTAAGGCAGATGACTAAGATTCCCGACCATCTTCGTAGCCCTCACCTGCACTCATCCCAGCTGTAGATAATCCTTCTTAAACCACGGACGCCAGGCCTGGACGGCATATTCCAAGTGAGATCGAACGAATGCCTCGTAGGTTTTTCGGAAGAGTTCCTTATTAATCTACACGAATTCACGTCTGAGCGCAAATAAAACTTGTGTCACGCATTTAGCCGTCTGTAAACCCTATGAAGATGGTGTGAGTGAGGAGTTTAAAAGAACCCCATGGTCCTTATTTTCCTTAACATTTTAAAATTGTTACCCATCGAGAAGAATTTATAGGAATCATCCTCCTCACTGGTCCTTTTGGTACGCAGACTTAGGACCACACACTTCCCAACTTTAAAATTTAGGAGCCAACGAGGAGACCAGTTGCTAAGACGGTTGAGACTCTCTAGAAGTGCGTGCATATCAGCATCAGATCTGATGGCCCTCCGCAATTTAACATCATCTGCAAACATGACGGCACTGCAACCCAGGTCGTCGACAAAGTCGTTGATATAGACTAAGAAGAGTAACGGCCCTAAGACGGAACCTTGAGGGACACCACTTAGAACCGGAGAAGGTGTTGACTGTGAGGTATCGATGCACACAGTTTGCAATCTTCCTGTAAGATAACCTGAGATCCATGTCAGCAGCATTCCTCTTCTTCCAATTTCAGGTAATTTATAGATTATAGGTTTGTGTGGGACATTGTCAACGGCCTTCTTGAAATTAGTGTAGGTGACATCGACCCTACCATCTTCATCCAATGCACGAGTCCACTGCTCTATAGAGAGCAATAAACTGAAAAGACAAGAGCAATTTTGTCGGAAGCCATGCTGGAGCTCTGAGAGTAAACAGTTTTCCTCAAGGAATTTCATGGTCGCCTTCTTAATTATTTATTCCATTATTTTACTGCAAATGGAGGTTAGGCTGACAGACCGATAATTTTTAACATTACATCGAGCCCAACTCTTGTATATGGGGTATATAGTTTCTGCTAGGTTCCCTCATTCAAATGACGAATTGAATATATGCGCCAGTGGTTTGGAGATTTCGCCTTCCGATTCCCTCGATAACTTTGCCAGTAAATCGTCCGCTCCAGATGACTTTGCATCTTTGAGATTTTGCAGTTGTCTTTCCATAAGAAGTGACGGGAAGAATATACATTCAAGCACTGGATTGGCGTTTATAACAGCATTGTTGACAAGGTCAAACTGAAGAACCGACCAAAGTGCTCGGCTTTCTCGCAATTTTCAACGTATTCTACACCATTCCTACAGAAAGGTACTGCAACTGGGTCCTTGTTTTAATTGACTATCGATATAATGCAATAAAATTTTAGGCCTATTTTCCGCCTGCTGGATAATTCTTAATTCATTGTTCTTCCTTGCTTGATGGGTTAATTTTTAACAGTATTTCGTTGGTGAGGGAATTCCTCGAGATGTTCTGCTAACCCTGTTTCCCTGAATACCTTCCATTTTTATTTTTTCTTAAACTGCCAATAAGTTATCTTGCTAACCAGGCAGGGCGATCTGTCTTGTTTTGCAACTTCACTAGACAAAATTTTTCAATCAGATCGAGTGAAACCGTCTTAAACGACCGCCAGCCATCCTCCGGACTCCCTTCGATCAAACAATCCCCTTTCACGGACATAATTTCTTTCTTCATCACGTTAACATCGGCCTTCAATATGTTTCGCTTGCCTTGCGTTCTCTTCTGGCGCTGAGAATAAAGGGCGTAATCCTACAGCAGACTACTTTGTCACTCTTACCGAGGAGGGCAATAGAATACACTTCCTCAATGTTAGAGAAGTCCTTCGTAAATATTAGATCAGACAATTGTCTCTCTGGTTCTCTCTTAATCTCGTTGGTATGTTTACCTTCTGTGCCAGAGGTTGGTTGAGAGTGAGATCCATTAGCTTGCTACCGAAGGAAGTTGGCGCACAATGAACCTTCAGGTTTACCCAATCGACTGTAGGTGGATTGAAATCTTCAACAATAAGCACCTCCTCGTGACTTGCTACTTCCCTGACCAAATACAGGAGTGACTCATCAGCTGCACCTGAAATGTTTGGTGGTCTGTAGATCGTCAATAATTGTAGGTTTTGTGAACAATCATTTTAAATCTTTATCCAGAGAAATTCATATTCAAGGAAGACGGCGTGCGCTCGTTCGACTGCCGAGATTCCTGTCCTAACGTATATGGCCACTCCACCTCCCCTGTCTATTTTCTCGGTCTCTTCGAAAGAGCTGGTATCCATCTTTCGAAACCTCGCTATCCCCGATTTCGGCTTTGAGCCACGTTTCCAGAATGGCAACGACATCCTGGGTTCTGTCGGAGACTAGTGCCTTGTGTTCGTCTATTTTCTAAACGGGACTCTGAGCATTGGTAGAGAAGCATCTCAATTTAGACTGGATATTTCCTCCATAAAGACTTCTGCGAATTTCATCGGATTGAATGCTCGAGTCTGTCAGTGCTTTCCTAGACGAAATAGTGTCCATCACACGCACGCTGAGGTCTGATGAGTGGTCGTCAACCGAGTTCTGGGGCGCCTTCATTTTGTTATACGAGCTCTTTACAGTTGGGTACATCGTCTTTAGCATCCTCAGTTTCGGTGAGGACCCGCCTTGATGATGAACTAGGTCCACCACAAATAAGACCTCTTGATAAATTTTGTTTTCCCGTCCTTTATTTGGAGCCATTTTTCCCCCTGGTCGGTTATTCGCTTCAGTTCTATTCTTAGCATCCGCATTTTATGCCTTTCTGTCGGTTCTTAATCCGGCTGAAATAACACATCCCAGTTTGATCTACGAAGAGCAATTCTCCATTCTAGGAGGCGTGGAGCCTGAGAATCATTTTCAAGAATAATTTGAAGAGGACTTGGTGATGATAGTTCATGTGAAACGCCCGCTTCCCATAAACGGAATACTTGTGCACGTAACGCATTCGCCATCTTTAAAAATCGAATTTAAGTATGCTCGGAAAAGACTGAGGTCATGTTCTACCCTTTGCGTTACAATCAGAGAAGTGGACTCGGGAGCACCTTTAATAACGAGATTGCGTTTTCGGTCGAAATGTCTGTTTGTTGACTCTGTGCTCTGATTTGTTGAAAGAGTATCAGTGTCAGGAGGAATTCTACTCTGGTCGACGATGTTATTTGCGTCAGTACGAGAAACGATTCCTAAAGGTAATGACGAACCTCTTTTTGAACTTTGCCGATTTATCCGGCACTGTCTCCTGTATCACCCCCAGAGGATTCTGCTTGAGTTTCCATCGGTAAGAATGAGCTTTGTTCAAAGTTGTAACTCATTTTTTGTGAAATCATTTTGGCCTTTTTCAAATTTGAATTCTTCTTCATCAGTCCTTCAAATTCGACGAGCTTTTCAACGTCACCCTTCGTTGTATCATCGAGTTGTGACGCCGCATATGTTTGTGTATCCAGAGCTTTACTGCTTCTGTCTGAACTGCCATTAGTAAGGTGTATAAGCTGGTTTGATCTCCCTTTCGAAAGAAGGAAATTTCTACTGATTTACTGAGCTCTGTAGACGCAATGTCTTTTAGCTCTGCATTAGGTATTCTTGAGGAAGTTGTATTTGCATACATAATTTCTTTTGTTGGAATTCTCGTTGTCGTGGGTCTTTTTGCCGGGTGAACAATGAACCTTCGATTTTAGATCAGACATTTCTGGTTGAAAGTTACTTATCTCTTTCTCCATCAATAGGCATTTCTGTAGGAGAATTAAACACCTCATGAATTTTTCGTCCTCGTCGGTGAAATTCCTTAGTGTGATCTGACTTCTTGCTCGCTTGGCAGGAGGATAAGGAGTAACACAATATCTGTCTTTGCCATATTTTTCTGTTTGTATGCAGTTTTGTTTGCCAAATTTCAGTGTGAATGTGGCGGAGTGGTTATGTGCATCGCCATTTGTTTCTACGATGAGGGTTCGACTCCAGACCGTGGCACCAATTTTTTTCTCCGCGCATATGAATCCTGAGCGACTATGTTTTCCATTACTCTTATGATTCTATGCGAAAGCATTTAATTTTTAAATCTTCTTAAATTAATGGGCACGGGTGCAATAATAAAAAGCAGTTGGACTTCTAAGAAGCATGCAACGACTTAGCATTTATTGTGACTTCTCCTTTCCCGATTGACAGCAGATTAAAGCAGCACACAACTGGCATGAATTTTGGAAGCAGGTGAACGTTGAAGCTTGTATTTCTCGTAGTGATAACCTCCGGGCGAACAATGCAGCTTTTAGTTGTCGTAGGGATAACCTCCGTGACATGGAATAATCCTCAGTGAAGGAATATTTGGGTAGCCACAGCAGCTGTAGTAGTTATCTATTTTTATCTTAGTAACACATTCGATAAAGTGCCTCATAGACGACTTCTAGCTAAACTAGAAGCTATAGGATTTCGAAGTCCCCTTACTGACTTTATTAGATCATAACTAAATGATCGAAAACAAAAAGTTATAGTGGAGTCCTCATACTCAAGTGTTACTCCGATTGTTAGTGGTGTCCTTCAAGGTACCGTATTAGGTCCTTTGTTGTTCTTACTGTATATAAATGATATTTTCTAGATAGTTAACCATTCTCAATTTTAGATTTATACTGATAACCTCAAATGCGTGTTTTCCTACTTAAACTCTACGACCGAACGATGCCTAGAACAAATTCATTCGGACTTAGACGCTCTTTCGGCCTGGATTACCACATGGCTAATGGAGTTTTCACCTTCTAACTGTCGCTACACGCATTTTAGGCCTGTAAGGCTGCCGCAACGTCTTATTTTTGAAGTTTTCCCTATGATTGAATATTCCTCCATCAAGCTTCACCAATAAATTAGATCTTTCGCCTTATGTCGATAGAATTAAGGCCAAAGCTGCTCAGATTTGCGGCTTTATTTCTTATAATTTCTACCTTCCTGAAATTAAATTAAGACTTTATCGTATGTTTGTACTTCTCCTTTTTGAATTTTGCTATCCTATCATCGGTTTAGCGAAGGAATCTAGCCGTTCAAATCTTGAAAATGTCCAAAGACATTTTGAAAAACTCCTGTTTCCGACTTTTTCAACTACTTCCTACTCAACCAGATACCAGCTAACGAAGCTAAAATTTCTTTGGGTCAGGAGACTGGAAGCAGGCTTTTGTCTCTTTTTTTTCCAACTAAATAAAAGCTAAAATCTTCCCAAGCTTTTTGTCATTACCCCATTAGTCTTCCTTATAACCTAAAAACTTCTGCACTAATTATACCGTCCCCTGCATCCTTTACGTGTTAACGCTCTCTCTTCCTTGCTTCTAGGTATAGCTCTCTTTGGAATAACTTACCAATTAAAATAAGGTCGTTAACTAGTCTATCTGCATTCAAGCGAAGACTGCACATTTATCTTAAAACTGATTCTATTTACCTTTTATTTTTCTCATCGTTTCTCAGTAGCTTTCCCATGACTCAGAGAAAGGACCATCGTGAATTTAAGTGACCTCACAGGAACGATCGGGAAGGAAGCCATGTTGGGAAGAGGTTGATTGGTTATACAAAAATCTGAAATTTGAACAGCAATTAGTTTTTCAAAGAGCTTAACAAGAGAAGATGTTTTATGAACACCACGATAATTTCGTAAAATCCGAGCACAAGCCAGATTTAAAGACTGGAATAATAATAGAGGTTTTCCAATAATCAGGAGAGAAACAGTTCTCGAGAAATACTGAGAACACTTTGCTCAGCAAAGGGGGGAATTTGGGATGCGTTCGGTCCAACTGAGTGTGATTGATTAAATTCACTTATCTGTTTCTGAATATTTGTAGGAACGAAATCAATGTTTTTGAGCAACACATGAGATGCAAGGGGGATTGATGGAATGGGATTGGTTTCAAGGGTAAAATGTTTGGCTAAGAAGAAATTTTACAATTCTTCTTTGTCAAAATCCTCCGTAATGAAATTGTTATTGCAATCGAGTAAGGGCGGTATGACTTTGTGGGATTAAGCGGAAGAACGGAGGCGGAACACTTGAGCAACAGGTCTGGAAGTATTATCATTGCCTGTCTCGCACGATCCTCATTTTTGAAGATAATTCAAATATTTGTGCGAATGTTAAGTGGACCGATAACAAACTTATGGACGAATCCTTAAGCTGCATTCGCAATTTTTTAAGCCGATGTGAAGAAAGTGTGGCAACGTGAAAGAAGCAGCATTTAATATAGTGGTCTTTTGTGGAATGAGGTTTAGGAGGACTTCTGTTAGGACTTGCAATGTATCATGGAAAAAACTTGGATCATTATTTGAAACAAAGCTTGGTCAATCCAGAGTGTTGTAAAATTATTTAATAATACTTTGTTATCATGAGCAACGTCGAAAAAGTGTACATTTCTCTCCTGCCTTTACAGAGGAGAAGGCTTGAAAACAACAACGAATTAATGCATGTTCACTCGTAAAACGTTTTGATAGAAATTAATAATAAAACGTGGACTTAATAAGCAAAAAAAATCTAAAATACTATCTTTTCTAGTCACCGAGCTGACTAATTGAGACATGTTTCAAAAATAAATCGTGTTCAACATGTTCTCAAATTTTGGTGGAGCAGTATTTGCATGCCAGTCAATTTCTGGCAAATTAAAATCTCCTACGACATCAAACGGAGCTTCTGTAACAAGCATGTCCGGAAAACTTAGAAATGCTAAGATCGTAAGGGGAATGTGAAAGAGACGATCTAATGTAAAGAAGACAACAACCGCCACGTTTTTCAACGTGGTCTTGTCGATATTAACGAAACTTATCTAAAGTGAGCGTCTAGTCTGAAATAAGAGCATGAGCCCTAGATTCTGTGATGCAAATAATATCTAGATAAAACTCTAAAGCTACAGTTCTTACCTCAGTCATCTTTTTCACGACTGACCTCGCGTTGAGGGAAACTATACTGAGCATATTTGTAGAAATCGGATTACGCTCCTTGGTGTTTATTAAAAAGGAAAACTTGGTGGTGGGGAACTAAAATGTAGGGAAGAAGGTGTGGGCGGAAAGTAAAATTGCTGCGGTCTACAATTAGCTAAGCTTGTAATGTAAACTATATTAGTTAGCAGTAACAGTTTAGCTAATTGAAGACAGCAGCAATTTTACTTTCCGTCCGCACCTTCCCCTCTACAGTTTACTTCCCCACCACCAAGTCTTCCTCTTTTTATAAGTAACGATAACCATAGTTTGGATACTCAAACTACGCTAGATGTCATATTACTTAATGCTAGATCTGTTTTAAATAAGATGGCCCAACTTAGAGCCATTGCTTTCGATTTAATGCCTGATGTTTTATGTGTAACTGAATCTTGGACCCATCCCTTAATTTCCGACTCTTTGCTTGTCATAGACAAGTATGATCTCTACCGTCAAGACCGCATTAGCAAGCGTGGTAGTGGTTTTATTCTCTACATTAAAGCTTCATTTAAGCACTTCCCATTTGATCTAGATGTTATGTCATTCTCTGGTAATTAATGCTTCGAATCCATTATCCTGTCGCACCGGCAAAAGGCGATTCTCGGATGTATTTACAACCCGCCTAATTCATCATCCAATGATGGTGCAAAACTTTGTGAAATTTATAAATTGATTTCGGAGTCCAATTTTAACATTAAAATAATCGCTGGGGATTTTAATTTTCCTGAAATTGACTGGATTTCAAACTTTTGTCCACCCAGATTTCAGCCTTTCCTCGATACCATTTATTTTTCTAATTGTTTCCAGCTTGTCCGTTCTTCGACGAGAGACAAACATAGTTCAGACCTGATTTTCACAAACGACATTGCTTCCCTCCTCGTTGATTTAAGCAGGGCCTCTTCCAAAGTGACCATACACTAAGTCACTGTTGCCTTCCGATTGTTTCATCGAAAAAGGCTAGTGCCATTCGTACCTATCATGCTTTTGACCTCGCAGATATGAGCATAATTAGTAGCTTTTTGGACTAATTGGACTGACAGCATCTATCATCCATGAACGACGCAGCAAGTTTTCAGTTTTCATAGTCTTTGTGACTTCGTGTCAGTCGTTTCAAATAACATCCTGGAGCTTGTGCCAACCAAAATAGTCAAGCCCTACGTCTCGGAATCCACCGTTCCTCACTTTCTTTTGCCAAGACTAAAGAAATTGAGGAAGCAGTTGAAAGATGAATATACTAGTTCGTTATCTGTACATCTAAGGATCGCAGAGATTTTTGAATTAGCCTCTAAGATTCGTCTTGCACGTGACAGACAGAGGGACTCTTGCGCACTCAGTGAGCAAAAATCTGCAAAATCTGTTGCTCAAATGTTCCGCCGTCGATCCTGCTCTAAAGGAGGTTATTAAATACCTCCATTACTTAATGAAACTAAAAACGTCGTTCTCGAAGACTCTGACAAGGCATAATTGTTTAGTGCATTCTTTGTAAATCATCTTACGATGGAATC
Source organism: Schistocephalus solidus (assembly GCA_017591395.1). NCBI lineage: Eukaryota > Metazoa > Platyhelminthes > Cestoda > Diphyllobothriidea > Diphyllobothriidae > Schistocephalus > Schistocephalus solidus. The sequence continues at coordinate 76,176 of WEDG01005129.1, forward strand.
TGAACCGGTTCCGACGTTTCAGGCATCCTCATTTAATGTTATCAGCACCATTGATTTCTCCATAGAACTATTTCGTAAGCAAATTATGTGTCTGAAAAACTGGCACTCTTCTGGGATTGACGGTATTCCAAACTCAGTTATTAAGAGAGTGTCGAGCTTTCCCCGATTGCTTAGCCATGTATTCTCAGTTAATGCTTTAAACGGATTCCTTCCTGACTCATGGAACATATCTATTATTCTTCCTGTCTTCAAGGCGGGATCTCGTTCAGACATAAATAATTATAGAGGCGTTCACGAAACCCCGCCTCTTGCAAAACCTCTTGAAAAATTTATTTTTAATCAAATTCTCAACGTTTGCTTAGAAAATAAGCTTTTAATCAACTCACAATTTGGTTTTCTTGCTGGGGATCATGCAGAGTGTGTCACTTAGCTTTATCAACATCCTCACGTCCCTTCGTAATGAGCAGCAGTCAGTGGTTTTGATCTACATTGACCTGTGCAAAGCCTTTGACAAGGTTTCGCACAGATTTCTTCTGGTGAAACTGAAAGCCCTCGGCATCCAGCCTCCTCTCCTTGACGTCATTGGTTCCTACTTGTCTAACCGCAGCCAGATGGTCTTAGTAGGTAATAGCTATTCGACGCCTCAGCCGATCACGAGTGGCGTTTTTCAAGGCACGGTTCTAGGTCCCCTTCTCTTCATTCTGTACATGAACGAAATTTCAACTTTACTCACAAATTCACAAAATTTAGTTGACACTGACGATCTCAAGTGCATTTATTCATTTTCTAAAGACGTTGCCAATAGTTGCGTTGATAAAATCAACACTGATCTACTTATGATCTCACGTTGGAGCTGTACTTGGCAGATGAAATGTTTTCCATCCAAGAGTAGTTTCATGTGTTTTGGCCCCACCAAGCTTCCTGGACCCCTAGTATTTCAAATATGCAGTACACTTTAAGAAAGATCAACCATAAGAAACTAAGCTCTAAGTTACACGAATAAGCTAGCATTATCGCTCCATGCATATCGAATTTCTGCAAATGCTGCACAGATATATGGTTTTATATCACACAATTTCTTCCTTCCGGAAAAAATTTAAACCTGTACCGCATGCTTGTTCATCCTCTCATACGATACTGTTATCCCCTCTTTGGGCTGATGAACACCGCTAACCGCAGTAAGATTGAAAAAGTTCAGAGGGTTTTTACTCGAGGACTATTTTCTCTTCCTGGATCCAATATCTCTTATATGGATAGATGCCAGTTAGCAAACATTAAATTTCTCTGGGTTCGAAGACTCGAGGCCGGGCTCTGCTTCCTGTTTCACGTTAAGTCTAGCCCAAATCTCCCACGAATGAACGCTCTTGCTCCGGTAGATCGACCCTATGCCACTCGTAATTCCTCCATGACAATTTCACCACCCCTTAGCTCCACAACTAACCGATCTCAGTTTTTTGCCTCCAAATATGCTTTCATATGGAATAATCTTCCAAGTGAATTTAGGTTGTCATCGACATTAGCTATTTTCAAAACAAAATTACACAAACATTACACTTCGGTAGATTTCAAGTCCTTTTGTCTGTTTTCATTCCAAACTCGCAACTTTTGGATTTTGAAAAGGATCCTCCTGGTATTTGAGTCAGCTCCCTTGATATTATATTGGTCTCTTATTATATTTCCAGCATCCTCTGCAGAGTCAATCTTTGCATTCACTTTTTCGTCCCCCCCTTTTAAACTAGCATTGAAAACTCCTGACAACCTTGATACTTTCCTCCAATTTTGCAACCTCTACGATAATCTCCAGGTTCAGTGGATGATCAAGGTGGGTTCTGATAGTTTTGCCTCTTTGATTGGTGGACTATGCCATCCACAAGGTTGCATCTCGATTATGATCTCATGACCTCTACTCTCCCCTCTTCGTTTTGACCCTGGTGTCCACGATAATTTCCTCCTCTTTCACCTCCGTTGGTGGTTACAAACAGTAGCTCTGACTGCTATATTATCTCTCACACGACAAGGAGCGTTCTGAACCCTCATACGTTGTCAGCAACATCACTACTATCCCATTGCATCTAGCTATTAATTTTTTAGTGAAGCAGTTTTTTTCTCCTATTTTGTTTTTAATTGGTGGCTCGCCGAACTCCGCCTCCAATTTAACCGCAGGAGTTTTTTTACTGCTTCTTTTCTAGTTCACCGTATATGTCAAAGATTGTTGACTATTGTTTTAAAAATTGCAATTAGTTTGGAATCGGATATGCCTACCATATTATTCATTTCTGCTGTTAATATGGCTGCTCACATAGGGCAGCAATTATCCACTTTGTATTTATTTATACAGGGATACTAAGTTTGAAATGATGGGGCTCTCTGGGCATTACATATACAATTTATTATTTATTCATCTAAAAGCATCTTTTTACTACTGTTTAATCTAATTTAAAAGTTTATGATAATTTTACATTTTCAAATGTTTTTGGATAGCGTCTTTATTTTTAGATATACTTTTATGATTGTTAAAAATCTCGCTTTAAAAATAATTTTATCTCTGCCTGTTAGTAGTATATTTTTCCGTTTTTAACATCATATATGCTCTAGGTAATTGGAATTGGCAAGGAGTTGTACACCTAGGTTTTGATATAGCTTTATGAAACGAAAATTACTAGCTGTTTCATAAAGGTAGATAAAACATACTCAAGACTACATTATAAAATACAAATACAAAGACTGTCGGACTGCATTGAACGTTTCTTACCGTTGATCTCTTCTTGCTCCTAATCCATTTTCAACTTTTCTTTAGCAATCAGTTCAACTAAGTCTAATAAATCGGCAGACTCCACACCAGAATCGATTGGGCTCACATCTGATTGGAAGTGCCTATACCTTCGAATCGACCGCAGAAGTTTCTCCTTCTGTCGAATGATTACTCTCGAATGTCATTAACAGACTAGTCTTGACCCTAACCATTCTGACAATAATACATTCATCCCCATTCTGAAACGCTGTTTTATTTTCATATTTTGCTAGTTCTTAACCTTGAAAAATAGCTTTTTAATTAAAAAACTCGTCATTTCGAACACTGCTTTTTAAGCAAACAAACGAAACAAACCTAAAGGGGTTAATGTAAATAAGAGCTTGCTTTAGGTTTTTTCCTGTGTTCTTAGGATTTGACGGCGCCCAAGCGGTGTCAAATCAATAAACCTATTTATTTTAAGTACGATCAACCCTCTTGGGATTCAATTTGGCAAATGCACTCAGAGCCGCAATCGTCCTCCGATGCCGGACATCTTGCTTTAATATCCCCTTTACGTTAATTAGGCACCTTCTTCATTTCTATTTCCTTGGATTTTTCCTGTTCTTTTGGGAGATAGATGACTGACTGAAGTAATTTCTTGAAGTTCTGCAACTCAGCTTCCAGATTATGGCCTATCTATATGAGATTTAAGCAACCCGCACAAACTTAATCTTCGTATGGCACGTGTTTGAAAGCTTCTAAACATTTGGCTCGTTTATTTATTTATTGCAAGTGTACAGGCAAGGTCAAAAAGAATATACATGAGGGGATCAAGCTGACAGGGAAAAAACTCCTGATAGTTCTTTTAAGTGTTTTCAGGAGAAAAAAATCAGCTTATTGAGTGATTAAAGTTCAGGATGGGAAGGGTTGACGCAGACGTTTCTAGCTCTGTCCAATGAATACTCTCGAAATTCAATAAAAGACTGCTCTTGACCCTAACCGTTCTTACCCTGATAAATTCATCCCCATTGTTTATAGCTGTTTTATTTTCAAATTTTGCTATTTCTTAAACTTAGAAAACAGCTTTTCATACTTTAAACAAACTTGTCATACGAACATTGCTATTTAAGCAAACAAACGAAACAAAGCTAAAGTGGTTAATGAAAAGAAGAGTTTTTTTAGGTTTTTTCCTGTGTTCTAACGATTTTACGGTGCCCAAGCAGTGCCAAATCAATAAACCTATTTATTTATATTCAAAGAATTTGATATAAAACATTCCGTTAAAAGCGCACTGAAATATAACAAGTAGTATCGTTACAATAAGAATTCGTTTCAATTGGGACAAGATTAAATAGATCGGTTGGTATCATAGTGAACACTGCTAAGCTGATCATTTTTTCTTAAAAAACTCAACGGAAATAGAAATAACAACATTCAGAGGCACAGTATCGCAAAAGTCGACCACACAGTTGGAGAAGAACTTTCGTGTGTCCATCCTAGCCACAATTAGATATCGTTTGACTGGATGACCTTTAAAATTCGTGTGTGTTGCTAACTGCAAGAAATCTTCAGACACGAGGTAAAAGTCGTGACTGCACATGATACGGAATGTTTGTATCAAGTCACCCCGAAGCTGCCTGTAAATCAAGGGACAGAGATCAAGATTAAACAACCGTGCGTCATAGCACAATGACTCCTGTCCGGTCACAAGTTTGGTCGCACGCCTTTGAACCTTCTCCAGAATGCTGAAACCTTAGCATTCCAGGGTCTTCAAGTTTGTATAGCGCACTCAAATTGCGGCTACACAAAGATTCGTAAGATTTTGGCGAAGCAGTCATAATAAAATACAGAGAAATCCCATTTGACAAGGTACAGAACTGATATCAAAGACTTGGCTGCCTTTGAGCACTGATCCGAGGATTTAAACGAGGTTGTGATCCACATTCTCAGATTCGTCTGCTCGTTCATTTACTGCAATGGTATACGATTCAGGCAGTAATCCATTGGTTTTCGAGCGCTGGGGTTGCTGAATCGTAGAACAGTCCATTTTGTTTTTCGTGGAACGGCAAAAGCCAGTCTTGGAACCTTTTGAAGACAGTTTTGGTTCGCTTGCAAATGCTCTTCGCCAGTTGCAGTTCGAATGACTGTCCATAGGTTAATTTCGACCGCATCCTCTGCCACCTGCTGGATACCGCTATGGAAATTTGGAGAGCAGCTGAATAGGAAGCTTTGTACCCAGTTCAAGAGATTACACATAACGCCTGTACGACTGAGTTTGCTCAGGAATCACTGATTTTGGACACTAACGAATGCTTTCTTAAAGCCAATATAGGATACATGCTGTGAATTTCCTTCGTCAAGTTCTCGAGCCAACTTCCAAAAAATAGAGCAATTTCATCACACAAGATCCGTCTCTTCGGAATCTATGCTGCTCATGGGATAATAGTTTATGATATTCTAAGAAGTGCATTCGCTCTAGCTTAATTATCGTTTCTATGATTTCGCAGCAAGTCTAGGTGAGACTAGTTGGTCTTTAATCATTTGTGGAGACATTGCTGTCACCTTTATACAGCAGGGCGATCCGTGAAGATTTCCAATCTGAGGGTAAACATCGGGCTTTGAACGAAGCTAGGAAAACCATGGACAACAGTTTGGCTAGTTCGACAGCCAGTTTCTTCAGCAACCTCAGCGGGATGTCATCAGGGCCTGGTGATTTTGACTCATTTAGTGCCAATAACTCTTTTCGAACAGATTCCCCGTCAAAAGATACAGCCTCGATTATTGGACCCTCATCGGAGTCATAAGCAGGCGGAATAAATGCACTTTTACTCGTAAAGATGGATGTAAAAACTTCAGAAAGTTGCTCCACTTTGGCTTCATACTCTCTAGGTTTTTGCAAACCTTCAGTTGAGGACTGAAGTCTCTGTTTCAAGTGTGCCCTCTACTATAACTATTGAATAACTGCGGCTATTCTAACGCACGATTTAACAAGTCTTTTTGAAACCTTACTGAACCCTGAGGATAAGTCACTTGACTTGATTCATCTGTGCCTTGTAGGTGTTTAGGGACACACGATATCTTCAAAGAGCAATGTTCCCCACAACATTCGTCTTTTATTCACTTGTTTTTTTCAACGTTTGAGTCAGCCACTGACGTTTGTTGTACAGTCCCTTGCACGAAAACTGGCAGTTGTTTTTGAGAAGAAGATGCGATAAGTCACGGGACAATTCCAAATCCTCAGCTATCTTGCCAGGAAAAGCTGCTTCTCGGTTTAAATTGTTGAATTAGACATTCATTTGACTGAAGTCATCATGCCACATATTTCTTATAAATCTAATGGCTGTTCAGACACTGAAAATCTGGAATAGTTTCATTAAATTATGACGTGGTCACTTCGATAAAGGGGAAGTAGACATCGCAACTCATCAACACTATCCAGCGATTTAGTGACCACCAGGTCCAAGCGGTTTGACTGCTGACCCTCAGGCGCCCTCGAGGGACAAATAAAGTGCTGACTGAAGAAAGATCCGAGAGTCATGTCCAATAAGCGTCAGTCAAACGCTAGTTCTGTCTCGCAGGCGTATACTGAACTCAATTCATTAAGCGGTGCATTGAAGTCACCGAATATCAAGACGTCCGGTCGGGTAAAAAAGTCTTTCTAGCTGTTCTAACAAGTGACCATCAGACTCCTGGTGAATTCTTGATGGTCACATTATATCGGAGCTGCATGCAAACCGTTTTGTTTTTTTTCAGTTCAGTTCAGTGAATTTGAGAAAAACAGGCTAACGCCTTTGAACTACCTACTTTTCAAAAGGTAAGGAATTTACTGTCAAGTTAATGTAGGCAGATTCACGTAGTACACTGGTATTGTTGAGGTAAAATAGTCAAATAGTCTCCATGTTGCTGCAACATACGTATGTCAAGCCGATGAGCAGCAGTTTGTGGTTGTGATCTACTTTGACCTGAGAAAAACCTTTGACAAGCTACCACACAGACGTCTTCTGGTGCAAATGGAAGCCCTCGGCATCAGGCCTCCTCTCCTTGAATTCCTTGGATCTTACTTGTCTAAACGCAGCAGAATGTTTTAGTATGTAATAACTAATCGACGCCTCAGCTGCTCACTAGTGGCGTTTTTCAAGGCATGGTTCTAGGTCATCCCTCTTCATTCTGTACACAAACAACATTTCAACTGTACTCAAAATTCACAAAATTTCGTTAACGCTGACGATCTCAAGTGCATTTATTCATTTTTAAAGACATTGTCAATAGTTGCGTTGATAAAATCAACACAGATCTTCTTATGATCTCACATTGGAGCTCTAGTTGGCAGATGAAATTTCTTCACCCACGAGAAGTTTCATGTGTTTTGGCCCTGCCAAGCTTCCTTGACCCCTTGTATTTCAAAATAGTACCCTTTTAGAACGATCAATCATAAGAGACTTAGGTCTAAGTTACACGAATTAGCTAGCATTATCGCCTCATGCAGATCGAATTTCTGCAAAGGCTGCACAGATATGTGGTTTTATATCGCGTAATTTCTTCCTTCCGGAAATAAAGTTAGACCTGTACCGCATGTTTGTTCTTCCTATCCTATAATACTGCAGTCCCCTCTTTGGGCTGATGAACGCCTCTGACCGTAGTAAGATTGAAAAAGTTCAGAGGGTTTTTACTCGAAGACTATTTTCTCTTTCTGGATCCAGTATCTCTTATACGGATAGATGCCAGTTAGCAAACATTAAATTTCTGTGGGTAAGAAGACTCGAAGCCGGTCTCTGCTTCCTGTTTCGCGTAAATTATAACCCACATTTCGCATGATTTAACGCTCTCGCTCTGTTAGATCGACTCTATGCCACTCGTAATTACTCCATGATCATTTCACAAAGATAATTTCTAAATAAATAAATAAAAAACCCGTTAGCTCCACAACTTACCATTCTCAGTTTTTACCTTCAAATATGCTTTCATCTAGAAGAATCTTCCACTCGAAATTAGGTTGTTATCTACATTAGCTATTTTCAAACCCCAATTGCACAAAGATTTAACTTCGGAAGATATAAAGTCCTTATTGTCCGCTTCCTTCCCAAAGTCGCCAATTTTGGATTATGAAATGGGTCCTCCTGATATTTGAGGCAGTTTCCTTATATAATATTGGTTTCTAAATAGGTTTTAATTATTCTCTGCAGAGTCAATCTTCACAGGCGCTTTTTCTTCCCATCCTTTTTAACTATCATCGACAACTCTTAAAAACCTTAATGCTTTTCTTCGTTGTTGCAACTCTGACGATGGTCTCCGGGATCGGTTAGTGATCAAAGCGGGTTCGGATGTTTTCGCCACCTAGTTGGCGGACTTTATAATCAGCAAGTTCACATCTTGCTGTTGATCTCGTGACGTCTACTTTCCACACTTCGTTTCGACCGTGTTGTCTACAATGGGTTCCTCCTTTCTCACCTCCCTGGCTTGAACTGTATCTTCGGCTGTTATATTAGCTCGCTCCCGAAAGGAAGCGTTCCGAACCCTCAGACGTTGTCAACAACATCACAGTACTCTCCCATTGCAAACTACAAATCCCATCAACTAGATTTTAATTTTTTAAAGAAGCAGTTATTTGAATTGAAGGTTCACCGAACTCTGCCACCTGCTTCTTTCCTAGTTCACCGTATATTCCAAAATTTTTGACTATTGTTTTAAAAATGACAAATTGTTCTGAATTTGATGTGCCTACCATACTACTTATTTCTGCTGTTCATATGACTGTTCACATAATGCAGAAATTTACCACTTTGTATTTAGTTAAACCGCGATACTAAGTTTGTAAGTATGGGATCCTCTGGGCCTTAAATATAAAATTTATTTAATTATCCGTACGAGGTTCCGAGTACATTTTAATTATGATAGACTTTTTCACTAAGTGGGTCAAAGCGATACCTCTGTTGCACCAAGACGCTCAATTCATGGCAAGCGCCATATCCCGTGAATGGGTTCATCGTTGGGGTGCACCACTGTCATTCCATTTAGATTGCGGTTATAATTTCGCCTCATGGCTATTTCAAGTAGTTTTTCAACTGCTAGATATCCAAAAACTCGTAAAACCGCATACCACCCCATACACCTAGCATTCCTAAAAGAAGATCATGAACATGATAGGGATGCCTACCTTCCGTTCTGCTTAGATGCATACCGAGGTTCGATACACTCCAGTACCGGTTTACACCACATTTCTTGAAAACAGGACGAGACATACACCTTTCAAATTGCAGAACAAATTCTTACAACTAAGTATAGCAAACCCCTCTGTTAAGTTATTCGACAAGCACATAATGCAGCCCAGTTCTCTAGCAAAGTCGCTTTGACACATCAAAAGACGAACAACCACCATACATGTTCTGGACAACCCTTCCAACTTTGCGACTTAGTCGTACACTTCAAAACTTTACCACCCCGTGGCGCAGCGTCTAAGTTCCACCACCCCTAGCGGGGCCCCTTCATCATTTGGACTCTTTTCTCCCTTCAAACTTCTTGATTGGGGATGCAGTTCAACCCCAGGTGACCCAATTTACAGCCCATTTTTCTAAACTCAAACCATATCACGGTCGACTTCCATCGTGTTCACGTGTCACTCTACCCATATTATCCACAGATCAAGTTCTTTCTGGTGGCCGTCAAAGTACTTATCCCGTCACCTACTGTTTGAGTAGACACTGAAGGGGGCAATGAAACGTACAGGACGGGCAAAAACCGACGGGGTTTTTGAAACACTTTCACTCTCCTTTCCCTTTCCGACTCCAGCAACCGTGACGGTAGTTGAATCCCTGCTGATCAACGAATCTCAAAACGCAAGGGATCTACTGTTTGGCAATATTCCCCTCTCTCTGGGAACACTTCCGATTCGATTCTATATCATGCTACTATTTTTCTAAGATTAATCGACTTTATTTATCTCTGAATAAATCCTCATCTCATCTCTACGTTGTCTTCTTTATAACCCGTAATATGAACGAGTCTCAGCAACTAGCCAAGTCTGAGACGAAGGAATCCCTTGCAGAATCTGCTTTATTGAACCGCGAAGAATCTTTCCTTGCATCTGTGTCTAATACGGAAGAATAGAGACGACACCACAGTGAAGGACCCAAGAAGGACGTTATAAGGCTACAGAGGACCCCACAGCTGCCGACAAAATCATGTGATTCTATGACTTTAACCTTATCTATGGTATTATTTATTTTTAGTGAGCTAAAATTCGAACACTCAAAGCAAAATCAGTAATTTGCCCGTTAAATAATCCTGGGCGCTAGTCGTCCCGATGAGTGAGGAAAACACAGTAACTGAACACGATACAGTAGTTTTGGAATGCTATTTATGTCCCGGAGATTTTCTGTTTAAAACACTATCTTTTGATGCTGGTTATGCAACCGAGTCTTCCATTCCGTCCCTTTTTGACGACGCAGTTTTGGGAATGATAGTAGGCGAGTGTAAAGTAATAAGCCTCAGCCCGTCTTTGTTGGATTTTATTCAATTAATTAATGAGGGAGGTAACTATACACAATTGAAACTGAATTTGAAATGTTTAAAGAAGGTAAGGATTTCCATATAATGACCTGCATAGATAGAGCGATTCTGGGAATTCAGTGAGAATGAGAAGATTTCGTACGCGAGCACTCTTAAGACACGTGGAAACTCGTTATTCAAGGTATTTCTGTGTACATGCCTTCATATTATCTTTTTGGTTAAATTAAAATTGACTAGCGGATTTTTGTAGATACATTTCGTGGACCTTATTAGTAACGTTATTTTAGCTTTATTTGACCGAAAATTGATAAAATACAGGGATAATGTCGTATTACCACAATAATGTGATTCGAATTTTGGATAAACCTGGGTATTTATCGCTGCGTCCATGGAATGGGTGTGTGGTTTGCCCAGCTGTAGGAATGACACGTCTCAGAACGTACTTATATGTAGTTTGTGTATAATCTAACCATTTTATCCTTAAAGAGTAATTCTCACACGTGGCCATGCAAAATTGGGATCAGACCTCAACCGCATCCCGACAATGGCTTCGATTGCAGGATACTTGTACTTGTTATGGCTGCGATCATGCCTGATCTAGCTTGGGTTAAAACGTGAGGGCAATCAGTGGTTCTTTTCCACACTGGTTAAAGCTATACCTGTCTCCTACAGGGAGAATGAACGAGCCGTATGTGATATGCACCGGGAGAGGCTTTGTAACTCCCGCTGCATCCGGTGCAGCTGTGTATGATCCCGTACTGTCCAAAGGTTGTGGAGGCCGTTTTTCAAACAATATAATTTGGTACCCACTGCTTAGTCTAGTATGTCTTACAAATTTGTCCGACGATCATTTTCTCCCTTTAATTTTTGCCGATAGGATTTTTCATCTTTTTCCATACTAGACTTCGTAATTACAGTTGTATCAGAAAAAACTTGGAAAATTCTAGGTAGAGCCCTCATGGTTGACATTTTATCCAGCGGTATACACTGAAACAGGCTTTATGTACTGCCATGCATTACGCATTTGCGGATGCCTATGCTAAATGAAACCACGTGCGCGGTGGGGTTTGAGTCCTCGATTAAATAGCCTGACCAGGGGGCAATTGTCATGGCATTAAAAAATCGTGTTTATTCAAAGAACAGAACTCACTCTTATGCGATGTATCACAGAAACATTTGGCCAAAGTTTAGTGGTAGGCCACCGCTAGGATTCTTTTGTAAATTGTCGCCATCGACAACTTAAGTGAATTTACCACAACTGCGTTTTGCGAATAGGGCAACGTCTTAGGATACATTTGTATTTATCAAATTCTTCAGGCTGGCTATACCACGCGGGCGGTGCGAGCGTATAAGCTGGGTATCCGGCTGCTCGATGGTAGTGTGAGCGTCGCTCCGGCTGCAGACTGCTCTTCCTACAAGGCCAACCCGGACGCGCAGAATCTCTTTATTACGCTTCTTCTTAATGCCTCCCTGTGTCTTTTGCGGCTTGTGAATGAACAGCAGAGTTCATCCAGCTCCTACTTGTCCCTGGCCAATTCCACGAAGGCGGTTCGAACCGATCAGTTAATGCGGCCCTGCATTGCAGCCTGTCAGAAGGCCATACATATGGACCCGAACAACGCTAAAGCCTGGTTTCGTATGGCTCAGGTAATTTGAATCCAGTCGTAATACCCCGTGTTTTCATTATCATCGCTCAAGGTATAATGACGTTGCATGTACCTTCAACCTTAACGAATCAGCCTCATTCTACACAATTGTCTCCTGGAGGCGTCTTATTCTTAACGATCCAATCGAGTATCCCGTAATAAAGTACACAGTAATTTATTTTTTTCGAGGACCTGACTATCTGACAAAATATTTTATAAGGGACAAAAATAACTAGCTTGATGGGTAGGATCACGCCTCAACCGCATCCCGACAATGGTCCACTATTCGCTTCAATTTACCGAGTTATTTTTGTTGTTGGCAAGTCAAGACTGTTAGCATGTCCTAACTGTCTAAATGCGCACCTTGTTACTTATAACGAAGAGCTTTGGCAGTGACTCCCAGCTAGTTCAACCCCACTCCTATCTCTCTTCTATGCCAGTGGCAAATCTGAGTCGAGCAGGCGGGAGGGGAGATTCGGTGCTGTGATTAGCGTAATCTACATTCACAGTCTGACGTGTACGGCACATTAACTCATGGATGCGTTGTCATTAGTACCACATAAAGAAGACGTCCTTGCAATCTAAGTGTTGTTTTAAAGGACTGACCAGTTACCCCTTCTTATGACAAACGTTTAGGCGACATTTTTTACGCTTCGTGGTATTTCAACTATGTTCAATTAATTAGAATAGGAGCGTAATGATTTTCCACGAGGAAGGATACCCGCAGATCATCCTTGCCATCTCTTCCTTCTCTAATGCGCTGGTGACCTATCTGAACCGTTATCTTATTGAAGATAGTTTTGGGTTGAGTAGACTGCGCTATGTACAGTCCTTAGCTAATATATGGTACACTCATGTAAGAAATAGGTAAGGTCGCACAGAGAGCCTACACAGCTCGACGGGCATATGGGGCCCCTGTCATTATGTAGCATATCAGCAGCCCAGAAGATTTTGCTGTGGTAGGCTGTCTCTGAACGCCACTTAAATATGCATTTGTACACGAAGCGACCCGTAAATCAGACACTGAACTATCCTTTCTTGACTGTGAACCCGCTTGCTTTCCGACGCAAGTACCGTGAAGTACGTCCTTTCCATTGAATGTAATAAAACAACTTAAGTGTCTGTGGAACTGTCTTTGTAAGGGAAAGACCATGACGAAAGAGGTGGCTTCAGGGAAGTGTCCAAGTTTTGCTTGATTTTTTGTGATGGCCTGACTGCACTTAATTTAGGTCTGGCGATTCTCCGGCTCACTACAAATACTGACTTCAGTATCTAGGAAAAGTGAACACTCGCGTATGCCTGATAACTGTAGCGTTACTAAGATATAGCTATTGCGTGCATGCTAGTACTACTATGTAAAAACTGCAGGCCATCACTCTACTGGTGCCTAATAAATGATCTGCGCATCACCGCGGAATGGGAATGGCCTACTTTGGTGTGAACATTGTCGACGAATTCGATGCCGTAGAATTGAAAGATCTTTCAATGTGGCTTCACGCACATTCTGTCACTTCCATGAAATCAACTGACCGTGCCATTTTCCATACGACGGGGTAACTGGGCAGTCCATTAAAAACGCTTAGACTGCAGGGACGCCTATCTCATGAAATGTTATCCGAAAGTTTCAAATGTGTTTGCAATTAACAACTGAAACTTAGTGGGATGTATTAATGATTAAGATGCAGAATAATCCTGTCATATTTCAGTCACAAAAGGATGCCGGCTTTTGATCGAAAGTTTTTACGGTCGACTGCAATGACTATATTTCGCAAAAGATGACTATTAAAGTAGTATGATCGTTTCCAATGGATTTTCAATGCCCCTATAATGTTAGATATATTTTATTGTAAACGTAGCTTAAATGTTTTCTTTTACTAAGTTGGTAGCAAATTAGATCTTTTTCAAATTTTATTCTTGAAGAAACCGTACCTTTCGGTTTTGAGAAGCTCTTTCATTTCCCGAATAATTTTTAACCCTGTGAACAGTTGTAATTTTGTCTAGGGTTCCCAGGCTACACGCTGCCCACCTTCCGTGTTCAAAAAATCATAATTTTTACTCTAGTAGAAAGACGTCATATAAAACTCAAAAAACTTTGCAACGAATGTGAACCATTTGGTATACTTTATAGGCAGCATTAATAAAAGGACACACGATACACAATGAGTGGGCATTTTACGGTCTTAACAATTTCATAAATAAATAGTTATGTGTATTGCCAGTTTACAGGCAATCAAAAAATTACCCCGGGGATCGAGCTAGCAGTGAAAAATTTCTTAAAAGGGATATTTTTGCTAGTGTTTTTCAGTAATTGGGGCTACTCAGGAGAAAAAACTGCAGCCCGAAGACTGATAGCAGTTCGGAACAGGGAAAGGTTGGCACAAGTGCAGTCTGGGCTTTCAGTCTCCAGTCTTTTTTATTGAACCGGGATTCTGCACCAGCAAAGGGTATTTTAACAAACGGTTGCTCACTGTCGGCTGAGGAATTTACCGTTTGCAGGCTGCAGAATCAGCACCATCGATCTCAAGACGCTACCTAGCACAGCGCTCAGAAGACGTGAACTATCAGATTGGAAGATAGACTTCACCAAGTCGACACCTAGAATTTATGAAAGACGTTCTGTATGTACAGAATTAGTGATAGTCCTTTTAAACAAAGGATATGTTTGCAGAATTTTTATATTCCTCGGTAACTTACTCCCCATTGCAATGAAGTTTATCGAAAAAAATCGTCGATACTTAACTGTACGAGCTAATGGAAGAAATAAAAAGACATCACGTTGACTTTTGCGCCGAGCGTGGTCAAGCTGCGTCACAGTGGTAAGGCGATTAAGCATACGACTGTTTCAAAGCTTTAACATTAAAAATTCCCTGCTCTAATGGTTATGTCGCAAATATCAGGCCTTATAAGCCCACAGTCGTATTGATACGTCAAATTACGGTGTTCTGGGGATAAAACTCGTTTCTTAAAAAAATGCTGTACCGATTCTATTTCCATCCGTTCACTAGTGCGCAGAAGGCTAAATAGAAACAAGCAGTAGTCCAGGCCAGACCTAACGCAATTTTTTATAAATGCGGGTTTTACTGTCGATAATTTTAAAAATTCTGAGGATAGCGCGGTGGTTCTGTGTGCTTTGGAAATAACCAGGACGCAATGCTCTAAAAGCTGAAGACGAGTGGAATATGATATGCCCAGATCCTTGCTAACTGCAGGCATATTTAGGTTGTGACCATCTATGCTTAGTTGAAGTTGATGATCGTCGCCATCAACCATAACGGAGCATTTGCGCCAAGAACGGGAAAGGCGTCATATGCAGCACCATTGGGCAAAGGCCTGAAGATCGTTTATTAAGACTTCCAGATCGATGTTGTAGTTTGCCGGCTTGTATCGATAGACAACTTCAAATAAGCAGCATACATAAAGGGTTTGACATTGTGGAATAAATTTGGTACATCATTGACAAAAAGTCAAAGTATGAGGGGGTCAAGCACACTACCCTGAATAACTCCACTCCTTACATGTGCGGTGTTGAAGACAATATTGGAGATCTTAATAAGTTGTGTGCGAGAGCCCAGGTAAGAAGATATGAAAATGAGAAGTTTACCACCTATCACGAAAGGGGGGAAGTGTAAAGAGCATGGAGTGTCAAGTGTCAAGGAGGGCGTGGCCAATACGATCAAAAGCTTTAGTGAAATCGAAAGTCCCTAGATGGTAGAACATGATTAAAGAAAGAGAGCTGACAGGTGTCACAAGACCTTGTTTTCAGGAACTCATACTGAGCCGCACTCAGTAGGGTATTCTCAGTTAAGTAATGCATTAGCTTATTTTTTATCAGACTTTTGTACCAACTTTGTAAACGCTTTTTTATAAACTGAAGTATCTCATTTCTACAAGTATGAAATTAGAAGAAGCCGTGTTTTTTTACCAATTGAATACAAGAAAAAATATTTTTATTCATGTTTTTTTGTAAAATATATTCATGAAGGCATCGACTGTTAACGGGAAACACTTATACTAGTTTACCAGTCATTTTTACCTAGCGCAGTTGTTGCAGTCGGCGAGAAATATTCTGGGATTATGCTGCATCATAATCAGTATTACAATTGCACTTAAGTAATTTTTCCTAACCAAAGAATCATTTCAGAATTTCCGTTAACGTTTCATGAGATAGGTCAGCTGCTGTATGGGCAGACATGCTTTATTTTGTTAATCGAAAGAGTTTCTTGAGTTTGAGAGTTTCGGGTCCATCCGTAAGCGTTCCCGACTTAAAATAGCACCAAAAACAACGCTTCAACGAGATCCAGATGCAATAGCCTCACCTCGCAGGTTTGCATGCGCGATTTCTGTTTATGGACAACCGTTTGAATTTACAGAAAATCAATACATAACAGTAAGGGTCAGAGGACAACGTAAAGAATAATCAGGTCAACGTGTTAGCTTAAAACTTCAGAGGAAAGAAAATGTGGCGGAGGAGCTAAGACAACTACAGCTCTGCAACATCTAGGGGTGAAAATAACCAGGGCAATTGTAGATTGATCACGTGGTCTCGTGGCTTGCAAAGGTTGGGTTTCTCCCTACGTATATACGCTGCTTCCAAGTAGCGCAATGTCCGAGTTGTTCGTGCCCGAACAAGTACTCGGAAAGCTGTTTTGAGGTCTACATAATGACCACTGTCTAATAGATGTTTAGTAATCGAAGACCGTGGTACTTTATTTTCTTGTTTAAACAGCCAGTTAGGCAAATTCTCAGTGGCCCTGGTTGCCAATTGCCTTTGCATTCACCCAATGTACGCGCATCCGAAAATGCACGTCAATTCAGGGTCGCTGAATATTTGCCTAATTGGTTTTTTAAACAAGAAAATAAAGTACCACGGTCTTCGAGTACTAAACCTATTTTAGACAGCGGTCACTATGTGGACCTCAAAACAGCTTTCCGAGTACTTGTTCGGGCACGAACAACTCGAACTTTGCGCAACTTCGAAGCGGCGTATATACGTAGGGAGAAACCCAACCTTTGCAAGTAACTAGACCACGTTGTCAATCTACAATTGCCCTGGTAAATTTTACCCCTAGATATCTCATGGCTGTAATTGTCTTAACTCCCCCCACTTTTTCTTTTCTTTGAAGTTTTAAGCTAACGCCTTGACCCGATTATTTCTGATCCAAGCGTATATATTTTTCACGGAATCCGATTTACTCTGCGGAAAGGTATGGAATAAAATGGTTGGAACCTCTGTTTTACGCCAGTCCCGTGGATGCACTGATCGTAACGGTGTCGAATGGGGTGGGCTACGATAAATTTCGCTAACGTGCGAAATAAAGTTGGGATAATGGGTTAAGAAGTAGTAAAGCTTTGCGCACCATCGATTACTATGCAGTCTTTCCAATTTTCGAGAAATTATTTTTTCGCTGCTGCGAGCTATTTCGCTATTCTTTCTCTTATCTGAACTTGTGTGCTTCTCACGAATGGAGTCGAATGTTCGAGGTTCAAATGTATCGAAAAGTAAGGAAGAAGACTGGCTGAACGCCAGAATAGTTTTTTTCCCCTAATTTAAACATATACGGCAGGTGACTGTCGTGTTATCATTAAACAGAAGCACTCATCACCGATAATTACCCACTTCAGCCTGACTAGCCTCTTTTTTTTCCGAGCAGGCTTCCTTCTTTATTTGCCTCTAAGCCTCTGCTTTACTTTGCACAAAGTCAGGCTTACGCTGCTCTGCATGACTATGAAGAGGCCTGCCAGGCTGGCGAACGTAGCCTAACCCTTCTGGATCCTGCCTCCAAGACGCAAGTCAATGCTACCGCCAGCCCACTTTCGCGGACGCAAGTTTCCGGACTCCTGGCCAGTTGGCGCTCTTTGGCAGCCAGTCAACGGAGGAGACAACGCGATTCAGTACGCAGGGCCTTTTTGCGACGCGTAGATGCCATTCAGAGGGGCGAGGTTAGTTGGAGCTCTGTTTCCTTCCAGTCTGCCACACATTGCCTAAACCCACAGCTACCTTCTCCAAGCACCCGCCTTTGGACCATGTTTATGTGGCTTGATATAGTTACACTGTGGCACAGGAATTTCCTATTGTAACAATCTAAGCGCTGCGTAAGCGGTACCGTCTCTATCATAACCTTATTAGGCTTTTTAGATTCACATCCGTTCCGTTCTGACAATAAAAGCAATCTCAAACTATCCTCTGACGGTATGAACATGATTTGGTCTTGCGACATATTTTCCACGTTCGTTATAGTCTTCATGAAGTCTTTCCTTAGTCGAGGAAAGTTCAAAACTTGCCTTGCGAACCTGTATCCCATTGAATTGAAGCATTTTTTAAAAAATGAAAAAAACATCTTCCAATTAAAAAGGATCAAACAAATTTTTTAGTCCGACCGCGCGAAACAATCTCGTTCTGACTCAATTTTATTGTCACTGTCCTCATTGGTGAGTGGTTCCTCTCAGATGAGGCTGCGGACTCTGACAAGAAATATGAACTTAGCATCAAGTGGTCCTTTTCTATCTTTTAAATTGTTGTACAACCAGTCATCTGCATAATGAGTTTTTCTCTGCCTTCAGTACCCTCTTGGTGAGGAGGGTGATGGATCTACAAATGTGGAAATCTCGCAATGGTCCAACGACATGGCAGACAACATGATGTCTCTTCATGAGGAATTAGAGGCCTTCGGCGAGACTATGCCAGAGCCTGCACGAAAGGTGCGGATTCCAAAGGACACCAAATGCGATTCTGTGATCGGCAATCGACCTCGTCTGACTCGCATTGAGGATGCCCCTTCGGAGGACTCCAACGATGAATAGGCTTAAATCCTTTGCTACAACCGCCCACCTGCTGCCCTCTTTTAACGGAAAATTCGCCGAGGCTTGCGAGTTTCAGACCTAACTTCCAACTCCTAACCCACATTCTATGTGTGTCCACAAGGACCGACGCATTTCTATGTACTTTTTGGCATTTGAAGATGATGCAACCGCCAATACTTCTCAGCAGTCGTCTAGGAGGTAACTTTTAAAGGAAGACAACAGGGAACAATCTTGACCCCCCTTTCTGAAGTTTTTGTTTCCTCACCGGATGTCTTAAGATAGCGTAAACAACTGCATATGTCGGGCGAAACCCCACAAAACGTGCGCAATCATGGTCTATTTGCGTTTTTTCCGTCTGACAAAGTCCAGGGGAGGCTTGACATTTTCACCTTTCACTTCTCCCACGATGAGGGGGCAGGTTGGGCAATTGACAGGCGGAGAAACGTTGCTCAGGACCCGGTCAGTGTAATCCGGCGTTTTTTCTTAATTAAGGCACCCTTCTCCCCCACCCCTGTGTTTGCACCTTGATCATTTTGTTCGGTCGTCAGTTTCTGCCGTTCCTGTTCTCTGAACTGGAGAATTTTGTGATTGAAGACTAATGGTTTGGGCAGGCATTTCATGACCGGATCCTTAGTTTTCGAGACAGCATTTTCACAAACGATTGTCATTTTTATATTTAAATTTCCGTTCTAATGCCGAATTCTATGCAGTACTTTTATCTCCCCAGAACTTAGCTGGACAAGTCTGAAATAATCGTTGTTTTTCGGAATTACCGCTGTCCCGTTTGAAGGAATGGCAAATTTGTACGCCCAAAAGCATTTCTCGTCTACGACCATCTAGGTCAAAACCACAATTAGGACAAGAGGTGGGACTGTTTAAAAGTTGCCGACCAAAACTGCGATCCAAAGGGCTGTTTGAAGGTAATCCGTTTGCCAACTGAACCACACTTGTGAAGCGACTCCGCCAAACTTCCTGTGTTTCAGTTACTCTACACACTCACAATTTACCGACGCATGACCACACTATGCAGCCTGCGGATAATAGTATTCATTCAATGATCCAGTGTGTTGATTTGCCGCCTGTCGAGTGAAATTTGAGTGTGCATTGGGAGCATGCAGTGCGCGAAACCTTCCCAACCTCCTGTCCGAAAACGTTGACTTACTGAGCGGAGTGCTATCTTTCCCGACCATAGCTAATGATGCGGGACCTGAGAGTGAGATGCGATCACGGTAACAACGCTTTTGTTCGTCTGTCCATTCGAACTCCCACTCGCGCCCTTAACCAGAGACAGTTACAAATAGGTGGTAGGAGGTAGGATTAGCAATATTTACAGGATAGATGAGAATGATCCAAAAACACCTTAGCAAGGGGCGGACGAGTAAGCCAATGAACAGGGAGCGATGCGCGACGCAGCACTGGAAGACAGGTTCCGTTAACTGTTAGATCCTGCGTCAGCCGAAACCGCCAACCTGATACACAATCTATCAAAGTAGCTGACCGATTTCAAACTTGTTGACGTAATTGCGGCGGTGGAGTCAATCTACAGTAAAATGGAAGCTATGGACGAGCCGAAGAACCTCAAGGGGTGTGAGCACCGCTGGTTGGGGATAACCCATAGTCAAAGCCAATACGACGTTTTTGGAAGCAAAAATATTCCTTAAGTTAATGTTCCGCCAACTCACGACCACCGATCGACGGTTGCATTTTATTTCGCTTCCTACTGGGCAGGACTACTGTTGACAGAGCTAATCATCCCGTTTACGCGTGCCACGTGTTTGCGCACAATAGACCAGGTATAAAAAAAACAAAATGAGGCTGATTGAATTACAACTGAATGAGAGTGCCTTAGCGCTGACCCTCAGAAGGAGCCATTGCAGCCTGATGCCCCATCCTGAGAGGGGGACCGAATTATCTCGTTAGTTGGCAGTCTTTCAAGCCACAACTTGTAGCGCACCACTGCGCCCGACCTCGCATCCGATCTTTTTGACTTTGTCTTGAAACCGGGCTCAGAGGAATGAGTTAGGAGACGGCGCGGCACGTCTGTTATCACTATAAACCAATTCAGGCGCAAGTCACCGTCCCTGTGCACACCGATTTCGTCGTTCGAGACGACCGAACTGATATGTCAGCTACGTCGGGTTCGAAAATTCACTGTGGTGGTGGATTGTGCGGCTTTGTCGACGTTTGGCCAGTAACAGTGCAGTTATACGAAAAAGTGGCAAGCAGTCGAGCGCTAATACAAAACGAACGACCGTATTACTGAGTAGATTGCTCTTGGCCGCAACCGAGTGAGCAAAAGCGTATGACCTAAGGATAGTAGGTCAATGTTTCTATGTAAGAAACCTTCTATCTGAAGTGTAGAACATTTCTGTGCATGTCAGGACTGTACAATAATTTTCCAAGAGTTCAACCAAGCTAGCTTAGAAAAGTGTATCTCAGGTCTCCTTTATGTCCTCATGCCACGAAGTAGCCTTATGAACCATATTTCAGTCGTCGGAAACAAGTGGCCAATTTGAAATCAGTTATTTGGCCTTATAATGCATCTGGCTACAATTCATTCGCACCTCGAATACCAGCTATATATAGGAACATGCTCACCTGCTTGCTCGTCCTTCGAGAAATAACCAATTGACTTTTTATCCACAAAAACAGTTACTTTTACAACACAAGTAGCACAAGAAATATGTTTTACTTGATTGATGTTGCGTAATATACGAATAAGCTCTTTTATAGATAACTTCGCAGTTAACAAAAAATATTCGTTCACTAGCGCATCAACATCTGAAGTTTTTCAAACTTGTTCGCTCATCGTGACAAGGCAGAATGATAAACTTAAATTCAATGCCTGTCTGAGAGGGAAAATTGTCGGTGAACGGGCGTTCACCGATCGGTTATGGAACCCACTCGTCCACTACTGCTTTGGGGCTCATTCTTGAGCCCCGCCAGCAGCCGCACAACGGCTAGTAGTAGAATATGCAAAATAACATTACCTACAATGACAAGGAAAACTGAAATGACAATTTCTGGCTTATAAGCTGTCATCTTCCAGCCTTACCCAATCCCAGGTGACGCACCACCCGAGGTTCGAACCCGCGACCTATTGATTAGAGGTTCAATGCTCAAAATTGAGAAAATAGCCTTGTATGGTCCAAAATCATTGCCCTTCAATTTCCATGATGCAAGAAGTCAAAGTAAAAGGATCAAAATGTGAGCTCCTTACCAAGTAATTAAAATAGTCAAGTTTTTGGATCCATGGATATAAAAGTCGAGTTTGACGGAATTAAGCCCATTAAGAACGAAATTTTTTCTGTGCGATAGAGCCTTTTATGGCGATCGAGTTAAAAAAAAACGGACAATAAAGAACAGAGCTCAAGGATGAATACTATAATTGACGAGAAACATTAACGAAAGAAATTAAGGATAAGTTAATACAAAAAAATGACGCTCAAAAATATGGTTTTGGTTATAAATTGTTTATTTATGGTGGCCACCTCGTAAGAAACTGCAGTTTCCCACTGTGCATAGTTACGGCGGAACCCTGTCACATATTGCTTAGCATGCGTCAATACACGTGGTGCAGAAGGAGGTATAAGTCCCCATTTGTTAATCGAGAATATGGTGCTTATCTCAAATAAACTATGACTTAACATATTACCAAGGCTTTTCTTTTTGTGGGGTGGAAATACAGTGAGCCATGGGCAGAGTGATACAAGGTGAATCTTGTATTTTTTACACGTGGGTGTCCTGAGGCTTAGATTGTAGTATTCCCATATTCGGTCTTCTTGACTCTGTCTTGCCACCGAGCCCCGATGGGAAAGTGAAACAAAGAGTAAGATAGACGCATTGCAAGTATACTCTCACTTTAATCCAACTCAAGTCACCGTCCCTGCACCACCATGTTTTGGAGTGTACGGTGGACATCGCCGAAAATTACGGTTGAAAGATTGTAGTATGCAGCATATTCTGGAGACGAAAACAATGTTTGGGATTCGACAGGAAAACACCGCATATGGATGGCATGAAAAGTGTCAGAAATTAATTAATACTACAGCTGCTCACAACGTTTGCAAGGCTGCGAAGAAAGTTTCAATGAAACCTGACTTAATGTGTCCTTGTATGATCAAAAATTCATTAAAAGGGGAGTTCCAAGAGATCTGTTGGAAGCAGTAAACGGGATCTCTAAATGTTTAGTTGATTCGCTAGCACGTGATGTCAACCAAAATTCTGCAGTGTTTTCGATTTGAAAAATTAAAACAGTAAGTTTGAAATATGAACTGTAATGCAGTATAATCGCAAAATATTTCAGTACAGCTTATAAAAAGAGAAAGTCTACGCTCGGTAAAAAATGGCTTCTTATACAATTAGAATTTTTTATTTGATTTTCCTTGCTCCTCTAAATTTCGATATATTTTATAGAAACATAGACAAAATATTTATTCTTCTACTCCTTTGATAGACAATTATGTCGTCTTCAAATCTGAAAATCGACGAAATTGTATCTGCTGGTTTCAAAAAGTATGTTTTTATTAAATTATGAAGACCACGAAATGTCCATGCGCAAAGCACCTCACCTGCCCACATGTTAACGCGAGGCCTGTCCATTTCCAAATTGTGAAATTCCTATATGACGTCTTCTTATTAGCATGGCAAGTATACAGCATGCAGTTGGAAAACCCTGAATGTAAGTTAAACGGCATGTTGGGTTTATTATTGGAAATTGGAAAAGATTTTAAAACCGATATATACTCTTAATTCAACTGTAAACGTTTAGGAAGGCGAAATTTGCTATCAAATGAGTACAAGAAAGAATCTGGTTTGTTTATGTTTTGTATAAAATATATTTAGATATATGAGAACATTCGCAATTAATGAGAAAATTTCATAGTACGTAAATGATCATTTTTTAGAGTGTAGTTTTTCCGAATGGTCGGAAGGAAGCCCATTCGAAAGCCGGCATCCTGCCATGACTGAAATGACTTGGGATTATGTTGCAGGATAGTTAATGTTACAACGCTAATTAAGTAAGTTTTTTCGAATTAAAAACACGAAGCAGAATTTTATTTGACATTTCATGAGATAGCAAGTCTACTTTAGTTATTTTATTCTTTCGATGCACACTCCATTATAAAGAAACAGTGGCTGCACACCATTCAACGAGATCGATATCTCGTGAGAAACGACATAGCACGACTCATGTGTTGCTCGAGTCCTACGGCCTGCATTCCATCAGAACAATTAATCATTCCATCGTTCAGACATCCCTAGGGTAGAGTAATTAGCCATGCGCGGGTAACGGAAGCAAAACCTTTTCAAAGGACAGTACTTGCGAGCAAAACTACCCAATGATTCCCGCTGCAGTCACCATAATTGGTTACGAAATTGGGACCATTAATGGATGCGGGCGACGAAACAGTTGTCGCACAAAGTACAAAATCCACTAAGTTTAGTAACTGCGTGATGGCACAGCAACAGAATCCTATAACTCGTACGCCACATGGATGTTCGTTACCTCTAGATGGTGCTACCAATGCCTTGGAGTTAACTCGAACTGTCAGGCAAAAAAATCCTTGATTACGGGATCGAATCAGAGAGGATTTGGTGTCTTTTGGTACATCCTGTAAATAACCAGATAGAGAACTTTTGATCTACGGAATCACTTTTTTTTATGGTAGTTGAGTCCGAGTTTGCACAGGAAATCCTGAAGAACTTAAGGCTGAAATAGGCTGGTTTCAATCTTGCATTTATTGTCCAGCGTGTCTGATAATGCGTGCCGATTGTTGCCAGTGTTAGCCAAAAGCAAAAGTTTATTTTTTTTCGAATTGCATGCAAGGCATTTCGATCCATATTACAGATACTGGAAGCCAGTAATTCTTGGAGCTACATAGTAAAGCAACACATGCCCCCTGTAAAACTCACGTTGAATGAAGTAATAGTTTAGCTGACGGAAATATGTTTTATGCAGAAACCTTTATACCGGATCTTGTCTAATATTTTACAACCCAGTTGCTGGCAAAGGTGCAATACGAATACTTCATGATTTACAACATAATGTTAAGTAATCAACTAATAAAAATAATAGCTATTTCGAGAACTTCTGTATAATTAAAATATCCTTTCCAATTATGCATCTAAGGCAGTAACTCCGGTTAAAATTAGCACAACTTAGCTGATTAAATTAGCGCCTTAGTGCAGAATGCTTTTACTTATCGCACTAAGGCGCTAATTTAATCAGCTAGGACGAGCTAATTTCAAGCGCAGCTACTGCCTTAGATGCATACTTGGAAGGGATATTATTTTCTGCGCGTTTATATAGAAAATGTGTTGCATGAAGCTCTGGGCTTTTCTGTCTCACCGCAGGTTTTCGCGGTGAAGGGGCCCATGCAGTGGCTAAATGCCTTTGGAAAGGGTGCTGAGGTAAGACTTGCTTAAGGCTCATATATCGGAGCTATCGGCAATGGTCGTCATGTCGCATTGTGAAGAATATGCAGGTAGCGGACCAGATGGATGGATAATTCGAGGGTGCAGTCACAATAGGAGAACTTAAATGATGTATGCATTTCTAGTCATCGTAGGTAAATTTGTGTTCCGACATAAGGGGTTTCCTCAGTTTCAAAATTATTTTTGCCGAGATTTCGTAACATTACCGGTAGATTGGTCATACTGACAGTAAATTATGTCCTAAGGTATTCGCTGAAATTAATCATTGTCCTGAAAGTCCGTTAACAATGTGAAAAGTTTGGCAGACGTCCACACACGCGGGTCTTGCAAATCCCTCGACTTGCTCCGATATTTACTACTCGGTTGGCCTTGGATACGGCGGCTGCAGTCGTAATGGCAGTGCGCTAGGCCTGTAAATATTAATCTTCCGGTAAAATCAGGGTTGATTTTCGGATGCTACAGCGAGGTCTGGAGGGTGTTCATTTGTCATTCCGTTTTCCTCCTTGTTTGCAAGTCCCAGAAGTGATGTGAACATAAAATAGCCGCTTGGCAGGCTTCCGCCATTTGCAATTATTAGTGTGCTCAGTCGCGCCCTCTCCCAGCTCGGGTCCTCTTGGCTTTGTCTGGACAGCAAGCCCAGATGGCGGAGTGGAACAGAGAGTGGAGTAGACGCAGTGAACGTCAACTCTCACAATGATCTAGGGTAAATCACCATCCCTGCACCACCGTGTTGTGGTGCTTATGCTGGACATAATCGAAAACGACGCTTGCACTCTCGTGTGGTCATTTTGGCACATTTGCGCCTGATTATCTATGGCCCACGAACTGAGAACACCGGTTCCACCCGGGATCCCAGTATACAGAATTTTCCTGTTTTTTACTTTTTATATCTTCTTGCAGTAACTAGGGGAAAGTGGATCGACTTTCTTGCCTCGCTTTCGTACACGTTCGATATCTCTCTCACGCACACAAGAGCATACTTGGAGCAAAAGTGCCCTAAGTTATCCCTTTCGAGTTTAAGGGGATGTCGTGCCAATTCAAGATGGTGTTTTTGGGTAGGCTGGAGGTTTAGCTGGTTCCGTCATCAAGCGCTTTTTATTCAAAATGGCGCTCACTAGGTACGCAAAATTGATCATTGATATGAGCTGAATGTCAATGGCACTTACCCTAGGCTTGTTGTACTTTTACTCAGGCGCCTGAGTAACTAGTGCCTCTAGCTAGCAGGGATCTCTGATCTATCTGAATTCACGGTTCAATTCAATCCCAGAACGCTGGACATATGCTGCCTTCTGACAGCTGGAGCAGATCGTTGGATTCTTGAGTAGTAATTTTCTCCGCATACTGGCACGTTCAGCCAATCTCGGTGAGCTATGCGCACCTAAATCACGATGTCCGATGTGGACAAGTCGCAACGCTTAAACGTTTTACTGACAGGAGGCTAGATGGGTCGTGAATAGTCATAACTATCACATACTTACTAGTTGGCGTCAGTTAGGCCATGAAAACTACCCTCTACATACTTATGGTTGATTCGAATTTCAAACACCTTTGGACAAAGAGGTCCACGGTTCATAGGATATCCGCCTATATTGTGGCGGTCGGTGGGTAAATATTGGCCTTTAATGCGACACGTCTACAAATATGACCCAACGGATATGTGCATCAAAAAGAATGTTTCAAAGCTCACTATTGTGGTAAATGCTTTTAAGAAATATCTAACTTGACAATTTTTATCAACACATGAAACAGGTTCTACATTTACGGGCAATCGACTGAAAACACTGCAAATCGTAATGTATTCCCTGCTATTTCAAGAACGCTCTGAACCTCATTATAATCCAGCAACTGAAATATTTATAAAGCAATTTGAAGGAAGGAAAGACCTATTAATACATACAACATGGTACGTTTACGATTATAACTGATGATTCTACGGAAATGTATTAGACAGTGATCATCCTATGAACATGTGAGCTTGTGAGATATTCTATTCCTCTGACGTCTTTATCGGCGCACTCAAGCTTAACTCTGTTTGATTTAGTCAAGCGTATCTAAAACAATGTACAAATGGAAGAAAAACGAGTTCTCGTGAAACCGTGTTGGAATTCATACTTGAAATTTAGACTGTTTGTTAACGGTCATACTTTACATTGGCCGTAATCTGGATGAATATGTATGTTTGGAATACGGGATAGGACTATTTTCAAACGCGATTCTACTTATGCACGTTTACGGAATTTGCCGCTTTTCTAAAACAACGAGTACTTCTGAACAACTCAGTATTAATTTGTAAACCAAATTTTGCGTTATTTTTAAGAACGGACGTTTTTTTTTGCGTAACAGGCCTTTATTGTGAAATCCGTGAGAGTTCACGAATTGGGTATTTACTGTACGTAGTTTAAATGTTGTTGTCATTGCCTTCGTGCAGTTAGTGTGTAGAAGTGACCACCAATGCGGGCAATTAATGCTGTTGCAGGCCTCTCGCCATAGCAGTCGTCTGCCAACATGGTGGAGAATACGAGTCTAAACGTCTCTCCTGTTTCATTCCATTTATCACCAAACAGGCCTATGAGACTGTCAGTTCCGCGCGTCACCAGCCGCTTATGCCGTTGTTTCACCGTCTTTGAAATTTGCTCCAGATCACCGAAGTTAAACACGACTCTCGGAAATCCAACCCTAGTTTACTGTTAGGCCCAGGAAGGTTGTGTAGAAGCTTTTCCGTAAATGTCCTATATGTGGACTCACCTGTTCGCCGAATCCACACCGACGTTCGGTGAGACGTTCTTGCTGGAGGTGTAGGCTTGGACGATGGAACAATAGTTGGACAGATGTAACACATTAAATTTAGATGGAGACGTCCCTGGTCCTTGTTATACATTCGGTAGCTTTATTTGTGTTTGTATAGCTGACCAGCTGCAACATCCTTTAGAAATTGAGACACTTAACATTCTCGTCACATTTTGTACGGTGGTAACCGTAGTAATCACGCCTTCTTGCAGTCACAGATGGTGCTATGTGAGAGCCGGGACAAATAAAAGTATCCACTAGCTTCAACGAAACCTTTGCTGTGGACCGCCAGCATATTGCCTACTTCTCCTTGTCATAACCACGTTCGGGCTAAATCAATCACTTGTAGCTGGTGTCGCGTATCTGTGTCACAGTTGACAAGCTCGAGCAGTGTGCATTAGACGTGCTACTTCATGAATTTTTAACCGATATTCTGAAATGTGTTTTCGTTGCGAAAATAATCTATATAAATAAGGTAAGGAGATAAGTGATCGTGTAGCATAATCCAAAGAAAGTTCAGTCACGTCAGGATGCTGGATTTTGAACAACCATCTTTCAGCTATCAGAAAAAGCTACATTCTACAAAAATGAATACCTGAGTAATATTAATTATTCCTGAGGAGTTTCATGCACGTATAAATTCCCCTATACGTTGTAAAAACATCTATAAGATATTTTTTCTTGCAATCATTTGCTTTAAAATTGCATCTTTCAAACGTGCACTTGAACAGAAGGTATCTTTCAGGATTAGAAGGGTTTGCCACTAGTGTCAAGCAAGGACAATCTAACCACATATACAACGAAGAATGACTTCACCATCGGAAAAAAGTCTATGATCTCGCAAACACTAGATGAAAATTCTCAGTCACATAGGTAATTGGATTCAAAGTCTCGGGTGGGGGCAATATCGAACGATAACGACTGCGAAGGCAAGCAATGAACATTTAGCCTTCCTCAGTCTTTGGTGGCAACACTTCGGATATCTGATACTTTACGGCTAGATTAAATGTTTCGGTAATCATTGAATATCTGCGCAGTAAACTGGAACTTGCAGCTGATTTTCTATGCTATGGCTATATTCTAATATAAGATAACTTCAAAAAACGATGAGAATATTCAAAGAAAACCAAGAGTTATATTTATTTTTACCAGTTTTCGATCTTAAAATACATACGGAACTTATTGCCTTTTTGTTGAATATCACACATTTTGAACTATGGCATCTTATATAAAATACTGTGTTTGAATTTATTTTCAATTTTTACAGCCTAAAATAATACCATGATAAATGTTCCTAAAGGACCGAGGTTATTAGGAGATGGAACGTTATAAAACGAAGACGAAAAACCAATCCAGTATGCGAGATCCAACCATCGTTTTAAAATGGGTACCATCATGTAAGATAAACTGCTCCAAACGGCTGCCCGTAGGAGACACAAGAATAAAATTCGACCAAAACTTCACATATCGTTTCATACAAGTCTATGGACGTTAACGGATAGACGCTTTGCCAATCTGTTACGGGGCTTATTTGTCCCATTCTACCTTGGGACTCACACTCGAGTCCCACCAGCATCGTTGGACTACTAATCTACAGGTCGTGGGTTCAATCCTCCGGTGATGCACCACCTGTGGTTCTGTATCTCTCCGATGACAGCTTATAAGCCAAAAGTGAACATTTCAGCCGTCGTTGTCTTTAGAGTCAATATTCATCAGTCTATGGATGGTTGTGTGAACCTCACTTTCATGTTTTCTGGAGAAATAAATCTGCCCCTATTCATGTACATGGTTTGAGTCGTGTTGCAGGTCATTGAGCACGTGGTGTCAGATAAAGTATTTCTTCTTTGAATAGGAACATTGGTTCACAGGGCTTTCAGCACTTTGAAAGATTTCCAAGTAAATAAAGCTTGAAAATATCCCTTATCTCACCTGAAGATCGCTTTAATTTGTACTGCATCTAGTGGTCAGAATTGATGTGGAGAGGAATTTTATGTTTCAATAATTAGTCAGAAGAACGCCTAGTCAGTAAGTTCATTGATCAAACGCCGAGGTAGAGGCTATCATATTATAAAATGTAACTCTATCCGGAGTTAAAACCAGAAATACTAACCACATCCTACCCCCACAGCAACTTTAATTTTTCTAAAGTTCAGCAGATCCTAACGTCCTGAATAGCAGTTTGAAACTGTGGCAATATATGAAATATGAGACGAGAATGGTTCCTTTGTGTCGACAAGCAAACTATGTTCCGCCTGAGATTTAATATGAACAAATAAATGTACAGCCTTTTTCACATTCATCCTTTAAGCTAGAGTTTATTCTAGAATAACTGATGAGCACATATAACAAGGTAACTTGGTTTCAAAAAGATTTGTTACACTGGAATTTCAGTGTAATATAAACAACTTCCCCTTTGGAGGCTGAGATAATCTTTACGAAAATCTAAATAGCTAGATTGAACTCAAAATTAAATTAATGTACGTGCTTCCAGAAGCACTAAGCTGACATGGACTTAGAAAGTTTGAAGAATTGTTCTGGAAAATGCTACCAAATATAAAGCCGTAAGTCTAAGGCCCGTATTAATGAATGCCATCACCGAGAGGCCATCGAAACTCTTGGACAGGACAAGTATGAGAGTAATCTACATGCGGTTGTGCAGAATGTTCTAGTTATTGATGAAAGGTGTGAAACCCCTACAAGCGTAGCTTCAGTGCGCCAAATTTCTTGCTCCAAACTGTGATTAGCTAATCTGCTGACACAAACGCCTATTTTATCTAGAAGTAGAAACGTCTGATATAAGGGTCAGTAATTATTTCCTTCACAAAAATTTCTGACTTGAATCCAGTCAAAATAGAGTTAGGCAGCTGAAGTTGAATACTGGTTTAAGACTTAGAAAAAAAACAGATTTTTTACTCATGAGAATTAAATAGTCCCATTAGACTTGCGGAAAAGGATAATACTACCATGTGTATTTCGGACATAGATAATTTGAAAATTAGTAACTAGTGAAAAATACAAAAATAAAGAAATGCTCACTTAAGGTCTTAATTATATCACAGTAGTCACCAGTTTTTAAGATGCCACAGCCGTTGAAAAGCTGTATTTTGAATGGAAGGGTAATTTTCCATGCCTATAGATGCAAAGTTATTCTACTGCACAAACGAAATTGCTGCCATCGGACAAGAGGTACTAAAAGATGTGCTTTTTATTGTCTAGATACGGCTCTTACTGTTTCTGCTTTTTAGCGCAAACAAAGTGTAGAAATAGCATGTGATTTAATGTCCTTTTCTGTGCACATCAGCGAAGAAACAGATCGAAGTAAGTGCTGAATCATTTGAAAGAGACAATTGAGACAAAAAATTAAACACAAACTGGGGCGACAAGACCTGCATCTCAAAATACATGAATAAATATAACTTGCCCGAAGTTATCTTTTGTAAAATATTTTTAGAATTAAAATTAATAAGATGGAAAGCGACATTTATGAGCTAATACTTCTATACCTTTTTAATAGTTACAAGCACCATGCTAGGTGTTTTGGAGGTTAACCACACAAGAAATATTGCGTCTCAGTTAAAGGTAGCCTGGTGACTACTGCGTGCATATATGTGCTTCAGTTTACATATATCTCACTCATACTCCAGCGCCCATTCAGCCCTATATTATAACCATTAAGGTAAATAATTTAGTTTATAAGGTTTGCAAAGCAAAATAAACGGAACATTGCAAAATACAAAAAAATTACAAGGCTTTATAACGGCTGCTCATAATTTACCGTTAACCTTTGCACTTAAATAGAGATTGCTTTATGTCACCGCTGATTCCGTAGCATCGATATAAAGGAAGAAAAGCGTCGTTTAACGTTCTTGGAAGAAATAAATGAAAGTTTACAGTAGCGGCTAACGTATCCAAAGTTGATGTTGCTCCGTTACCTATGCTAGAAAGCTTATTCTTTGCAACTTACAGCAATTGCGCGTATGCGTTAACTACTTGTTTCACATAAAATATTCCCACGAAAGCAAATTCTCATCACCACATCTTTCGCCGACAAACACTGCCATAGTAAGAGCTCCTATTTCTTCCTAAATGGATTTTCCATGTGCCTAGAGTTAATGAGCCTGGATAGGTCATTGTGATCATTTCAGATTTTGCTACGAATAAAAATAGAAAAACGCCAAGTGGACAAATGCATTAGCAATCTGAAAGTTTTAGTCAACTGCGTGGTCAAAATTTTGGTATCTGCAGTCCGTGATGTTTGAAAACTTGACTACAGAAAGCCCGGAAGCACTTGTTATTTTGAGAGATAGAACCACCAGAATCGATCCATTTTTTGGACTTCTTAATGTGCATACAGCGGTGCGGAAATATTCGCTGTAGCATAAAAAGGAAAAACAATCTGCTTGGACAGCATCTGGGTCTAATTAAAGGTAAAATGCACAATCACACAGCGTACAGCAAACACATTAATCTTTCCCATTAACAAAATCTAGCGACTGTAATGAGGCTTGGTTTGAAGAAACAGGACCAGTTGTAAATTTGCTGTAGTTAAAATTGTTAAATCGATATTCAAATGAAGCAAAGACAAATTTTAGCAAACATCTCCGAGTGATCAACAAAAAACAATGGATGTAATGAGAGAAGGGAATGATATATTTGACGAATATCCCTGTAAGGTGATTCACACATAAACATGCAACTAGTCCTCTAGTTCAGATAATGGCCCATACTAACTAGCTCTATGAAATCAAATATTGCTTCGTCCAATCGAGTTCTGCGCTTGTAGGGAGGTACTAACTCTATTTACCTTTTAAAGTTTGATAGGCAAGCTGAAGTGTTCGCATTCAACAGCTTAGGTGTTTTGCCTATGGGTACCGATGAATTTGCCTAATTAACTGTTCGGCGCTGAGGAAACAGGCCAGTTTTTTTTATAAATAAGCGGTGTATAGTACCTGGCTAAGGTGATAAGAATTCAATTAGACAAATAAATTAATCCACCAAAACGTTCCCAGATGTTTTTGGCGCAACGACATGGCTAACTAAACCTTTCGCACATTCCAATATTTTTCCCTTAACATTTAATACAACCTTCCACCGCAGTTCTTAATACTTGCATATTTTGGCTCAAGTTGCCATCATGTGCCCCTAGAAAAAACGTTTTAGTCAGATGCACGTATCGGTCGTACACAAAGAGTTGTAAACCCACCGACAGACGAACAACATGCATTTTGGGTTTTCAAGTTATATATCTGGATAATTTTTCAAACGGAAAAATTGACTGCTAACACGCCTGTCAAGCCGCTTTCGTGCAGTATAATTCCGCATATCGGTCACAAAATATCCAAGGACATAAAATTGGTAGTGGGCTGCATCCGCCTGTAAAACAGCTTACTCTTGACGTTTGCCCATCAGGTTGAAAAATGCAGAATAAGACACCACTTACTTAGCCAGGTCTCACATCGATTTGATGTTATTTTTCTTAATTTCACTTTTATGATTATCTTATTTTGATGGTTTTCACAAACACATGGAACAAGATCTAAGTTTACTTCCAATTGATGGAAACCAGTGGAAATTGAGAAATATTCACTGGTATTTCAAGGAAGATATGCAAATAATGGTCACCCACTGCCAGAAATATAAATGAAGAAATTTGACGACAGGATAGTTAACCTAAAATGCCCAATATATTATGCTACGCTATCATCTGATAATTCTATTTAAATTTATTCGTCGCATTTACAGTGATTTTTAGGTTTTCAGAATTTGCCGATTTTTACAAAAGTTAGTATTTCTCAATAAAATAATATTACTATCCTCATTCCCTTTAAGTATTTAATTCGCTGATAGCTATTCATTAATATGTAAGAGATTTGGTATATGCATTGATATCAGTTTGCGAATGATTATCAATATTTCATAAATTTTGACATTTTACATGAGGTAGGTCCCAGACACTGTACTCTTCTAATCGCTAGTAGATGTTTGTGCCCATAGCGAGTCTTGTACAACTAACACCCCTTTTCGGTGAATAAGACGCTCAGCGCATGGCCAATCGACAAGCTTTCTGCTGGTTGGCTGCAGCCAGACACAGCTTCGGCGCATGCGCTCAAATCCTGCACGGACTAACATCGGCCTCGGAGGGCCCATGATATGCTGAAACAATTACTGTTACTGACCTCTGAGCGGCTATATGCTTCTCTTTCACAGTAAGGATTTACCTGCGAGCGCTATTTAAAATGCTCCAATAAGTAAATTGGTAGACCAAGGCAGAAATATATTAAAGGGCATGGCTTTTGTAGACAGAGAAATTCAAGAAATATAACTGGTTCCTCAGCTAGAATGAACAGTGTTCTTTGTCAAAATTAATAACGTCTCTAATGGGAGGCGCCACCGGTTGGTTAAAAAGACTTTGCTCTGTATAAACTAAGAGAAAAAGGCGGCAACTATGGAGTGCTCTCAATGAATACTGTGTACCGTCTTCTGGTGACTAAAACTTTGAATTTTGTGAACAAACATGATGAAAAGTTTCTGTTTCCAAGCACTTGGAATATAAAACATTCAGAGAGTTCATAATTTATAAAATTATTGTAAAAACGTATTCATATGACACCTGTCAAAGGTAATGCCAAAAAACCACCGTGGTAACTATGGCAAGTCAGTTCAGCAAAGCTCTGTGCCAGAGATTCCACTGCAAATGACATGTGAGCAAGTATTGGCGAAAGAGCCGGTGGATGATAGTGCTGATGGAAACATTTCTGCGATCCATAGGGCTGTGGCTATGAATGATCTCTATATTGGAATATTTCTGATGCACATATGTCAGAAATTTCAATTTCATAATTGCTCAAAGATGTGGCCTACGGATAAGTGTCCTCGCTAGTGAGTCAAAGGTACTCATAGTTTATAAAATTTAAAATTCAAATACATTCATCTCATCTTGGTCCGCTTTTAATGAAAATTGGGACAGTAAAACGGTGGATACAGCGTGACTTCATTCTAAGTTCTCGTTGGGAAGTTATTTAAGCGACCTATATGAATATGTGAACTCCTTGATAGTAGAAAGGCTCGAAAATAGGGCACTTTCTCCGCAACATTTGATCACGTGGATCAATTGTTAGAAACTCTAAACTTTAAACATAACTGAAAACATCAAAAACGATGCTTCTATTAAGTAACATATCAAAAATGACTCCATGATGGATTTATCGCTTAGTGGATGCACCACTCTGCTTCGGTTCTGCAGTGATATTTTGGAAATTTTTTTTCAAAATAAAATGCTCGGTTTTTTCCCCAGGAGACATACTACTCCATTAATCCACTTCCACTAGTTCATCCATCACAAGTTTCAGGGATGAATAACTCCATATAAATATTAACGTCGTCGTGGGTCTCCCAACGCATTCACACAGTGACAATACAGTGAGACTGGAAATACCTAGTGGCTGTCGACAAAGGTGACGTTTTGATTGAAAAAGTCGTTCGCAGCCATCTAATAAATACTGGCCTTCTTCCTCTTTACAAAAAGTCAATATGCACTGAAGTAGGGAATTTAAGACCCCAGTTTGCATCTCTGCACAATATGTTTTCCATTCGCTGTGAAATGTGTTCATAACCGAGTCATGTTAAAAATGCTCTCGTTATTTTGTTGGGCTGCTAGACATATTAGAAATAGTTTTCAGCGTAGGTTTTAAGCAAATTAGTTCCAAGGCAATAAGGCTTCCTCTTTCAAGGATGTGAAAGCACAAGCCTGGAGGTACGAATTTAATCATAATCAAGATGCTAGCACGTTAATCGAAAAAATAATGAGTTTGCAGGGAGACCATCTATTATCTTGCATTATTTCTCTGATCGAAAGGGATTTGATAATGCCGTTATACCAAATTCTGGCGGCAGCCGTTTTTTCTGTAAGTAGTCGCGTGCGATTTAGTGGGCTTTAAATTTAGAAATACTGGAATGCCCTATTTAATAGCTACTTTACGCAATTGTAGGACAGCCTGGTTATTTGTGTTCCTTACGGTCCCCTCGAATACAGGGTTTCAAGCCAAATTTTCTGGCATCAATTTCCTTATAGGGTTTCCAGATGATAAGGCGCTTTGACAGTAAGATTTAGTTCAATCGGATATTACATATAACTCTTTGTTTTCCGCCATATTTTGTTTGCGAAAATGGTTCTAGAAACTTGTCTTTTGAAATCAATGCGGAACTAGTATTTTTTCATAAAGTTAGTCATATTTAAAAAAAACTTTGCACAGACCTTCTGCGATTTATTAAAAAATGACTGAATATTCAGGGATATGGAAAATATTCTATAAATGTGCAGGAAAAATTGTACCACGTTTACTCCAAATGAATTTAACCTTCGGATTTTTCTAGTTATATGTGTGAACCTATCATTTCAACGATAACTTTTACACATTTTAAATTTAAGGAATAAATTACAACATGCCGTTTTCATTGATTGTATACTACTTTAATTTGCAAAGCTAATGTGATTGAAAAATATATCAAAATTTATGAACGTGCATTCGCTGCCGGTTTGCCTGTCAATTAAAACGAAGAAACATCAAACCTATTTCAAAAACTGACGAAAAATGTTCATTCGTATCCAATTCGTACTGATTTATATAAAAATATTTCGCCTCTACGAAAAGGTTATAACTAGTCACCTGTACAACATTAAACTTGGAGAGACATCAGTGTATACGTGTCACCTGATAGCATTTTGAAGGTCGAGGTTTGTCGTTTGGCTGTTCTAACAGAAATACGAACATCTTGTATCAGTTTGTTATACAGATTTGATGTAAATTACTTCGGAAGACACTGGTCACTTAGCTAAAACATTTTCAAAATTTCACATCAAAACTTTACTTCAGGGAATGTAAGCCTTTTTAAGATGGTTGTATTTTTGTTTGGTTTAAATGTTAAAGTGCAATACGGAGAAGGTGGGCAGGCATGAACAGTTCTTTATTTTTCGTCCTATGCCAATTGTGGCATGACTCTAGGTGAAGGGTCAAATGGAAACCTAAAAAGTAGTTAACATTTAACTCAAACACTTACCAGTAAAGTAAATGATCAAAACCCTGGCGACTGCAATTTTAAACGTCAATTTGCTCGAATGAGGTGCATGAAAGGAAAATCCGTTCAATTAGTCCTGGAAACTAGTATATAAATCTCGCAGAGGCAACATAGAGACTAGCAATTCACACTGCGACAGCTCGAATAGGTTGGTTTCCACTCTGTTCCCCACGAGAGTTCGACCGTCGTAGTCCGACGATGTCCACCGTATGCTCCACACCAGGTGGTGCAGGGACGGTGACTTGCGCGTGAATTAGTTTTAAGTGATAGTAGCCTTGCGCTGCAGCTACCGCACTCTCTCCTCCTCCCCCACCTGAGCCCGGTGTCAAGACAGAGTCAAGAAGACCGGAGATGGGAGAGGGCGCAGGTGGCTGGCGCGGTCGGAGCCGCCCCTGGGCGTGCCACCACACCTGGCTCAGATCCCACGGAGTGGGAGTGCTATAAAGGCTACATTAAGAAGGAGCCATTGCAACCTGACTCTCAGTCCACCAGTCAGCCACTCCACACAAAACACACATTGGGCTGACCACGCGGTCCGAGTTATCCCGTCAGTTGGCAACCTTCCAAGCCACGGCTTTTAGCGCACCGTGATAGTTTCAAGCGCGTCAGATTGTTTTATAGTGAGGAAAATGCGCTGAGCTGTCGACCTCACTCTCTCCCCCCCACCCCCACAATCAGAACACTGTCCGGAGCCGGTCAGTTGTCTGATGCGGAAGCAGGCGCAGCTGCTAGTGATCTCGCCTACGTGTACTACGTACACGACCTGGCCCCCCAAAACACAAGCACCAGGATTTCACACAACAGGGGGTTGAAGGCTTACATCTCACATGTGTGAGATAGCCAGAGGTCACGTTAAGAAGGAGCCATCGCAGCCTGACTCTCAGACCACCAGTCAGCCACTCCACACAACACACATTGGACTTACTGCGAGGTCTGAGTGTAATTGTCAGTTGGCAACCTTCCAACCGCGGCATTCAACGTTACCGCACTCTCTTCTCCTCCCCCACCTGAGCCCGGTCTCATGACACAGTCAAGAAGACCGGAGATGGGAGAGGGCACAGGTGGCTGGTTCCCCACAGTAGGCTAGGCACAGTGCCAGTGACTGATTAATGAATCTGTTTGTAATGATTTTAGGCTTGTACATCATTTAACGTGTTCTTTCCTCCTAACATATTTAGACCCGCATTCGTTGATGAATACTCACTTATCGCTTACAGAGGTCATTCGTTTCGCTCTGTCTTAACGCTCACTCTCTAGGCTCGCCAGAAACCGCACAGTGGCTATTAGTAGAATAGACAAATGAATATTGCCGGTAAAGACAAGGGAGACTGGAATGACCATTTCTTGCTTATTTACCGTCGTCAGCCAGCCATACCAAAACCCAGGTGGTGTACCACCTGAAAGTAGATGTCATGACCCTTTTTTCAGAAGTCCAACGCTCTAACCATTGAGCCACGGGATCGTTTTCTTGCCAGTTTAGATCAGAAATATGTACTCGTTGACGACGACTAATAAGCCAAGCGTGGCCATTATGGTCTTCCATATCTTTGCCAACAATAATTATCTAATTGTTCTTCTACTAGCTGCTGTGCGACTGCTGGCATGCCTCGAGAGTGAGCCTCAAGGCAAAGCGGAACGGGCGAGATCAGTTAGCGATCAGTGAGCATGCATCAAGGAATGCAAGTCAATATTCCCGATCTAAACCGTCAAGTCAACGAGCCAGTGGCTCAATGGTTAAAGCGTTGGTTATTTGATCAATGGGTCACGTGTTTGCTCCTTGCACGGGTAACCACCTGGGAGTTAGGTATGCCTGGCTGACGACGGCTAATAAGCCAGAAATGGCCATTCTAGTCTCCTTTGTCTTTGCCGGGCGTATTCATCTGCACATTTAGACCCATTGTCAAGACAGCCATAGAAAGACTGGAGGCGGGATCGAGGTTAGGTGGCTGTTGCGGCCTGAGCCTGCGCCAAGGGGTGCCACCACAACCCGGTGTGTGGAATTTATTATTCGTGAGCATCCTGAATAGCGTCTATCGCGCCCTGATTTGGTTACACACTGATCCAGCACATTTACCCCTGACCCCATATGCCTAGCAATTAATGCCACATGAACACCTGCAAGACGATCCAGATCAGGTTTGCTACAATGCTACAATGATCCAAAATAGTTCTACCGATTTGTCCGTAATAGCCGGTTGCTTTTCATGGCTTGAATTAATTATATTTTTTAAACGATATAAAGTAGTAGGTCCAAGTTCTTAAACCAAAAAAGCTGCTTACCCTATATAACATCGGATTTCCAACATGTAAAAGCATCATTTTTAAGCAAACATCAGACAAATTTCATGATAAGGGCTTAATTGGTTTAACAAGTGTTTTATTTATAACCCCCTTTCAAATTTGCATGAACTTGGGTTGAGTTCATCGACAAGCACTTTCTAAGGTTCAATCCGAAGGAGGATATAACTATTTAAGCTGAAATTCATAGGCGTTAATCCAGTAAGCGCAAAATGGTCGCAATATACCATATGAAATTTAAGGGATAAATATCATATAATTTACTATATTCATAGTGCTATGTTTCGGTAAAACGGCAAACAGCTGGTTCACCATTTTTTGCCACTGTTTCGCAAAACTACACATTTTGTCTACTCTGTTTTATTTACGTCCTGTGCATTACCTTAAAAATCAATTTTCGAAAATTAAACACGGTACATGTGACCTCTGCGATTCCTCTGAGTAAATATATA
Organism: Schistocephalus solidus; assembly: GCA_017591395.1. NCBI lineage: Eukaryota > Metazoa > Platyhelminthes > Cestoda > Diphyllobothriidea > Diphyllobothriidae > Schistocephalus > Schistocephalus solidus. Next base: position 115,910 of record WEDG01005129.1, read on the forward strand.
CACTTCTCTAAGGTAACGTTAGGTACACAGACATTCGACAAAGAAACATTTAAAAAAGGGATTTTGTAAAAAACAGTTTACGTAATTTAAACGTTTTTTTAAACTAATTAAAGGCATATATTATCCCGGTTTTTTTCATGGACGTCAATTTTTCTCGGCAGCGAGTTTTCCTGTTTGAGCGAGTCTACAAATATGACCCAGACGGCCATCTGCGTAAGACATTAGGCCCACAAATGTCACTACTTCGGTAAATGCTTTTAAAAACTATCTTATTTTGAAGGTTTTAGTAAACACATTGAACGAATCTACATTAATGGGTAGTCGACTGAAGACACCGAAAAACGTAAATCATTCAACCCATTTTCAAAGACGATCTGAAACTCGTCATAAAAGAAAACCCGAAATAGTCATAAAGAAATTTAAACATAGAAAATCATTTTAATATACATAAAATGGTAAGTTTACGATTGCACCTGAGATTCTTTTCAAATTTATCAGTCAGTGACCGGCCTGAGAACATGTAAGTTTATGAATTATTATATTCCTGTGACGTCCCTATCAGCGCAATTAAGTTAAAATCTGATTGCCTTAGCCAAGGGAAGAAAAACTGGCGATTCTCGTGAAGCGGTGTTGGAATATACACTCACATGTTAGGTTGCTTAATGACAGCCATACGTTACGTATGTATGAGAAAAACTCTGAAAAAAACTATTTTCAAAAGTTACTCAACTTTTTTGCTTTATTTACCCGTTTAGTTGCATGGACAGGCTTTCTCTACATTCAAAACTTAGGTTTACACAACCCGATCGATTTTCTAACCTTTTTGTAATTTGTACTTCTCTAAAAAAATTAGTATTTCTAGATAATGTAATATTAAGTTTTAACCACAATAAGCCTTATTTTTCCTAACGATCGATTTAATTATTGATGTTAAACTTTTGGGGAAAAAGCATGCGCTGACTTCGCGTAACGGGCCGTAACTCATGAAGCCTTATGTGGACTCGGCATTAGAATCAGGATGCTTAATATGGTTGAGAAGTAGTGTGCTTCGTTTTCCATTAGAAACTTTATGCAAACCTTGCATAATTTATTAAGTTTTATTCTACGCACTGTGAAAAATACCCTGTTGGTTGAAAACGTGGAAAGCCTTATTTAAAAATATAGGCATTTGTCTGTCTCTCTCCCTCTCGAAATGCCGCTCATAGAGGAAAAATGCGATTTGCATGTAAACTTGCCAGAAATATTGGTATCTTGAATGAGATAATCGCAATATTACGCTCAAATTTGATTTGCACTCATAGTTAATTATGTCTCAGATAATATAACCTTTCAATAATTTTGACTGAGACCATGTTCGATTACGTCGAGTTTTCACAATTACGAAATATATCTTTTCGCACAGCTCTTTTGCCACTGATTCTTTGTATTCCATTTATAGCACTCTTCTTTCGTTCAATTGTTTCCGCCTTATATGTCAAGCTCGAGGAAGGAATAGCAAATCTTTTCATATGCACGAGGATGAATTCTGTTTTCCACCATGAATTTTTACTTTACTGTCAAAGAACTCGTCCTAAGTGCGCATTAATTGATTTCACATCAGCAAAATTTGCCGAGCGTGCCATAGTGTCTGACTGCAATAATTCAGATCCTTTATGACTAATGGGTTGGACTTTGCTAAGAAATCAAAAATTTGAAGTAACTATGCAAGCTTTGGCACGCTGCCTTAATTTATCTTTGCACATACAGTCATACCCAGTACATCCACGCAATGTTACCTAAAGTAGAACCAGGAAGTTGGTCACGTTTTTACGCATCAAACGAAATATTGTGTGAAGAGAAACAGAAAGAAATTACAAAAATGACGAATACACGAACTCTCCGTGCATTTCGTAGGACGGATAATGTAACCTAGTTTATTAATCATGATTTTTATTTAGCCATTAGTGCGTGAACCAGAAGTATAATAGTAAAATAAGACATTTGCAGTTCACTTTCTCTTCAATAAAATTAAGTTATTTCCTTATTTCTAGCCCAAATATTGCAATTATTGTCAGATACGCATGAAACAGAACTCGTTCTACTTCCAATGAAAGAAAAAGCTCAAAATAAAGGCTAGCATTTGACCCTTTTTGCTACATTATGACGTAAGAGATGAAGATTTCGTAAGGCATTGGATTACCAAAGTTTTCTACCGGATTTTATAAAATCCCACTGGAGGTTTTTTCTGGATCATGTGCCTCATGTTCATGCATACACTTCCGCAGTAATCATAAGCCATCGTTTATTTCTATTATCTACCCAATGCCCTTAAACCTTTTGAAAAACTGATGGCTTAACGTTAAATATCAAATCAATTTTAAGGCGCACCCTAATTTGGCTTCAACTAGCCTAGAAAATTAGTCGGCTGACTGAAATATTCAATGAATACTGCAGAATTATTTGCAAACGTTTGTTTACAGAGAAGACTTAGCAAAAGAATTGTGTTATGTCTGCTTTGCAAACTGCTATAATTATGCAGCCTTCTACACGCCAACTAGTTATATCACGCTTAGTTAACAAATCTATGCTTATTTGCTTAATTGGCGTAATGATCTGTGTATGAAGAAATCATCGGAAGATGGGTTCAACATTAAAGAACTACATTTTGAACATATTTTGTTGACCGATCTTTTGACAGTTAGAACAGGTATCCTCGTAACTATCATAACAGGTTGTGGTCAAAACACCCATTAATAAAAATTAGTAATGGAAATAAATTCCAGTTTTCGACAAGGAGCATACACGCGAAGACGGCCCCGTAACGTACCCACCGGAAGAGGAGGCAGGTTTACAAGCACCCTCATCCGATATGCAGTTGCTTAACACGGGCGGCCATCAAGCTGTAAAAAAATCCACGCAGAGACCGAGGCAGCGAACGAGAGACAAATCGATCAGTCAACGGCCGAACAGTTCAACCTGTCATTTAAAACACTGATTAAGATTGTCATTAGACGCTTTGACAATGGAAAGCTGGTCAAGCTCTCCAAACCGTTAGGAATAAAACAAACCAGTTCCGCTGAGCACTTGAAATCTATCTGAATTTTATTCCGAAACTCTTACTTTTGCGAATCTGAGTAAATTCACTAGATGATTTCATACTCGTTAGAAAATATCATTGGATTCACTGAGGCACCAAAGGTCAAATAAAACTGACATACTTCAGCAGGAGGTTAAACCGGGTGTGGAAAGAGTGCTATTAAAAGGTTATTTAATGCAAAACATACAAAAATTGACTTGCGGCACAGTGTCGAAAGTAAACGGAAGTATATATACACTAGAAACTGGGCACACGTTTGCAAGGGGCTAGATTTACACTGTTGGTTTCTGCTTATCTAAAACAGACAGATAATTTTGGTGCCATTTACTCCAAGGACTCGTGCATTAATTGACACATCGAATTGGATATATTGCACAGCAATCTCAAGAATGGGAAAAGTCGGCAGCCATTCTGGACGAAATTAAAATCCTCAGTCACAACACTGCCAAGAATACCCAAGCAATATCATTATTTGCAGGCATGTTTAAAAAGGTTTTGCACTTTTCTTGCTTGTCTGAAGACAACCTGGAGAACCACTGCGAACTTTTACAAAAGTAACGTTTTTATCATTTCAAAAAGTACTTTGTTTCGCAATATATATCTATCTATATGACCCCTTAAGTACAGAGCAAGGGTATTTTGCAATAGAGAATGGTGAGGGAAAGGGCTTTTTCAGAGAGTAAACATAGTGTTCTTAAGCAGTTAAAACGGAAAAGTTGCTGTTAGTTGCCATTGACATGTATAAGCATAGCGGCTTCATCCTATAAATACTGCAACTCCCCGTATCTGCTACTGTCTCGGATCATGGGTTTGAGTTGGAATCCGAAAAATCTATCAAATAAAGTCATTGTCCCGACGATCGCATCTGCTTTATCTCAACGGAAAAATCCTAATTGCATTGCATGCGTGTTTTCATTTACTAAAAGGACATCGTCGGACGATAGTTTAACAGTGTTATACACGTATCCACTCCCACATAAAGCTGTTATACTGACAACATTAATAAAAACTTCATGCACGTTCTACATCACGTCTTCCGACTCCTTCTACGCAAATCATCGGTTCCTTATGAATTCATAGATCCCATGATAATACACGTAATCAGTGAGTAGCTTCTTTTCTGCAGTTAGTAAAAGAAACAGAATTCAAAGATTTCCTATGATTTATAGCCCTGTTCACAGACAATGTCAGTTCCTGAAATCAAAATCTCATGAATTATAGTTATCAGACCCTTATCACAATAACAAAAACAGAAAAATACTCACTGACATTAAAGTTGCTACATTTTTAACGTCTTCACCATTCAATTGACCCATATCTTAAAACCTAAATAGCCTCAGTGAGGTTGGCAGCCAAATGTTCTAACTACATGAGCTACTAATTCCCACAACAAGCAGCGTATATGATCACATTTGGGTCAAATAAAGTATTTAAATCTGCCAAAACAGTCCTAAAATATATTTTTTATCCTCTTCAATAGGATTGATGCCTTAGCGATCACAAGGTTTATAGAAAAAACAATGGCTTCGCAGTTTGGTTTGATTTTGTAACTACGCAAAAACGCTTGGCTTCTCAAATTTCATTTTTAGGTGGTTTAATTTTGAGCTTTTATAATAATCTTAAATCCATGAATAAAAGGCTGTTCAGGTTTGGTTTGAAGACTACTGCATAACAGCATACATGAATATGGCATAAATTTTTAAGGTTTGCCTATAAATAATAACGATGAGTAGTCCTGCGTACTAGGCAACTAGAAACAATCCACCGAATGACATTTAGTTCCTAGTCAATTTGCAATTGTTTATCACTGATTTGATTTCGTTTTCCAATATTATTCTCAATTTTTGCTGAAAGCTTGTTCCAATGTGCATAAAATATCAAGTACTGTAATTTCGCTAGCCTTTCCTCATAAATTCAAAATACTTGATTTGTGGTTGATGCTAAATATAAGCCGGGCTATTCCTCTGCTTTGTAAAAATTCCCTCGATATGTTAGCCGCTGAGTTAAAATTATTGAGAGAAAGGGTCAAATGAAAAAGATAAACTGATTCATTTATAGACAGTTTCAACCAATTATGGCCAACAAAACTCAGGTGCAGAGGTACATTAACAGTTGCGCAAATGCTTGTTTGATAGTTTCGAAATAAAACACTTCTTAGCTATGGTTTATTGGTTAAAAATGTGTAGTTTCATTAATATGTATGCCTAAGTTTTATTTATTACAGTAAATGTTAGGTGCACACAATATTTGCTGTTGGTGTCATTTGGATCTACATAACTCTGTTGGATCTATATAACTTTAATGGACTAAATAAGTTTAAAAGGATGTAAGAAAATTTGGAATAAGATAATTGGTTGTTGAGAAAAATTTGCTTTTGATGAATAAAATGTGAATGCATTTAATATGCTAATTGAAAGGCATCTGAATGTTTACTTTGAATGTCAAATAAAGTAACCTTAATTCATTTCGAGAAATAGAAGTTAATGGCTTATTTATGAGATACCGGCTCCTCTCGGTTTTCTATCTCAATGTGACAACCCTATGCACATGTTTATAAATCTTTGTATAGACACAACATTTAATCTATTTTTAGCAAACTCAATGTGCTTATGAAGGCCAGTCGCATTGAGAAATGGGAATGTGAAAAAGCTTGTTATCAGCCGCATGCAACGATATCACTATGACAAAGCGAAAAATTAAGTAGCATAAAGGTTTCTTATTAATTTTAAATGTCTTTGTTATTACACATACATTTTAAGGAAAAACGCACAAAAATATGCTTCCTTGTACGCATTTGAAAACAAATTACGTAATTCGTAAATTTTACGTCTGAGGAAAAAATGTCCTCGGGCTTTAAAAATGCTTATGTAGGACATTTTAATGATCGTTAAATATCTTCCCATAAAGAAGGGTATCAGAGCACTTATTAACGCCGCCTGTGAAGCATACAACAAGGTCTATATCTGTTGCAAAATTTCAAGATCCCTATATGTATTTTCTTTTTGACCAGTCAAAGAAATATTGGATTTTCCTTAGCGAAGACGTACGTAGTATATAGCTGTACGCAGAATTATTTGGAAATAATGTTTTTATTTTATGACAGATAGACCATTTTTCAGGCAGAAAATTTGAAGAGGATGCTATGCTTCAGTAATTGAGTACAAGAAAGAATAACTTTGCGCACGTTTTCTTTAAAATAGATTGAAATCAAAAGGAAACAAATGGATACAACTTAAGTACCCCTGTTTAACGTGTGGTTTTGCAGGCAATTTTCAAAAGATTTGATCAAATCTGGCATCCTGAAACGAATAAAATATATTTGGACTATGCTTTACAATAAGCAAGTTTACAAAATTGCTTACGTAAGCTTTTATAATTTAAAAAACGTCAGACGTTCTGTTAAAGTTCCATGACATAGCACATCTACTGTATATCAGAGGGCTATTTCTGAATTTTACTGGGAAGAACACACTTAAACAATTTCATACTACTTCAGAATAGCCTTAGTCCTACGTAAATTTACGAACTAATAGTTGATGAAATTAGGTGTGCGTGCTCTGCCTCGTCTCGGATTGCAGAGCAGAAACTAAAATTTTCGCTTTACCTTGAAGCGAAAGCATCTACAGTCCACGACTGCAGGTGCAGGATGTCTGACGATCAACGATTAACATGCTTACCGACAATTCCACAGTTTCGGTCTCATTTGTCTTCATCGAATTTTGATACAAAAATGCACATACACAATCCGAAACCCAACTCAGTTGACCATCTTGTATCACCCTAATTAATATGTAAAGATTTCGCAGCTTGCCAATTGAAATCGGGTCTAAATAATCGCCCCAACGTTTTTATATTTCACTTTTTCCCATTCGTAAGCAACCACCTCGTGGTTTAAGACGCATTTGTGTCAGAACCCGCTCCCAGCGTGTTCAAACACATTGTGGCGATGGGAATGGTAGAAAAAAGGAGAATATGTACTTGCCTGTCCTATTTCAACCTATGGTTAGTTGAAGTTCTGCACACATTGAAGAGTCGATTAGTTTAAAGCAGAAACCTTTGATTGCCAATGTATTAGGTCGCTGTAATAATGCTGGCCATTCTTGCGACAGGAATTAAAAAAGTGAACATGTCCGTTATTTTGTAGTTATATTAAAAATTTTAAAGACTTTCTAATTGATGTGTACTATTTAATAACTATTATATAATTTATTTCAAAGAACAATTTTTAAAAAAACCAAGTAAAAAATATAGAAATCCGCTAACGTTTTATCTTATGAGTCAAAACATAGTTATAATGCTTCTGAAACAGCCTAAATATCACCGCAGTATGCTGGCAAGGTTTAAAATCATCAAAGTACACAGAGGTGGTTTCAGAAATTCTGTGGTGGTAACTAGAGCCTTGAAGGCGAAGAAGGTAGTGAATGGCCGTGCACTATCAACAATGAACTTTAAAAAAGAATAAGAAAATCCATGTTAAACCATTAGAAAAATGTCAGAGACACTGGAAATCAGTATTTTACCGGTCTCCAAAACACATTGGTAAGGTTTAAATCTCAAAAATGGGTCCACATGAGTTCAGTGAAACCAATGCATTCAGCATTTTAATGGGGGTTAGTTGCTTTTAGGGCCAAACTCTAACGATCAATTTCCTGTTCGAATAGTGACGTAAGATAAAAAAGGGTTACAGTTGAATACCAAACAAGCCTAAAGGATAATGCTTTGATTGTTACGTATACCATTTTACGAGCAAACAGGTTCTTTTTAAATGACAACATTTTCAAGAAATAAACTAAAGGGAAAGGTGGATTCAAAGATTTATTAAAATCGAAACAAGTAAATTTTTCTCAGCGAGGCACATGTTATCGTATTCATAGATGACAGAGATAAAATGATGAGCAGATGTCATAATTTTACTAATTTGTACATATTTACTGTGAAAGGTTTCTAACATAAGCATTGATTTCTGAAATCAACCCGTATTTGCTGAACAACCTAATGCGCAGTTTCATTTTCCAAAGAATTTAGCTAACAAAAACGCTAAATCCAAAAAGTAAAAGGCTCGCATTTAAGTTCTCGAGTGGCTGAGGCAGAAATCGTCATGACATCGGCTCACTTACGTATAAAAATTCATTGTTGACAGTAAAAACTTTCATTAGAAGCATATGGACCAAAATGTATTGCTTTATCATATTTATAAAATAACATCCTCTTATTTTTTTCCGTTAATATTTGTGCAAATGTTGGCGCTCTGCTGATATTTAGAATGCAGATTATTGAAACAATTTACCATAATGTAAAGGAGAATAATGAGAAAGAAATATACACCAAGGTCTCTATCAACGTCCTTTTCTCTAATAAGGAATGTTTAGTGCATTTTCTTTAATGAAACATGAGCTGAGGAGGATTGTTTGACGCATTCAGCAAAAAGTATATATTTTCACCATTCATATTCAGTCGGTTGACTTGGTTCTTGAAACGAAGTCGGTGTCAAGTTTGGAAAACCTGGTGCTTATCAGTAGTATTACGTTTCCCAAGGGTGGGTTTCCATCCCGTTACTTATCTCTATCTAAATTTGCATAAAGCGTAGGACGCTAGTTTGTGATCTTGACCAATATTGGTAGGATTATTTGGTACTTAATGTATCTTTAAACTTTCAGCTCAAATGGCTTATTTATTTTCACTTCCCCCATGGGTATCCTACAGATTACCTACCTGTCAAATCAGAGATTGGTCATTGGTTATATTATTTATTTTTGTTGAGGGTGCTTTTTGTCCTGTAGCACAAGATCGACTTATCCGTTAGACGTCAATTGCTTATAGCCATAAAGCCATTATAAGCCTTATGTCTATTAACACAAAGCTTTATTCAATCATGCTGATGGTGACAAAACTAAATAAGCCCTTTTTCTCGGGAAGATCAGATCAAAGATAAGTGGCACCATCAATTTATCCTAAGTTCTTTCCTTCCTCAGTTTATATGTTGGATTGAATTGATATTGTCTGGAAGAAGTAAGTAGAGGCTTCAAGACTACATAAGTCAGTCAGGATTATAAAATATGAAGGCAACTTTCAGCCACTTTGGTGTAATGATTGGTTCCTCTGTAAAATTTCCTACAGGTTGTTCGTATTCGTTTGATGCATTCAACAGCTACAACACTGCCCTGTCATGTTTGCTGAAATCTCGTGAATTCGATTTCGTGAATTTCAGTTAGTCTAAAAAAGTACCCGGTTAATGTGTTTTGTTCTGCATATGCACGATAAGCTTCTCGCAAGTTACAAAACATTTATTGGATCAGTATATTTTGCTCAACAAAAAGCGAATCTTGGCTTAACTTTATCCACAACAGATACTCATAGAAAAGAGGGAGTAACGCTAGCCAACTGCCGAGTGCATCCCCTCTTAATCCCTTTTAAGGACGACCTCATGGAGCTTCGATTTTGAGTCATCGGATGCTTGCTGTGAAATCTGAGGAGCTGTGTGGTACTCTCTTTGCCTCTTTGCCTCTTTGTAAACTCTTATCCTAATTAGATGGGTAGAAGCTCACTAGACGAGGACATCAAGGGCAGGCATCTGCTGCTCTTTTTTTTTTTATTTCCTCGCAAGCGACGACTCCATGGAGCAAGTCATGGAAGTTAAACAGCATATTTCTCCAAGCGTGTCCTGAATGTTACGGTGTCAATAGACAGGATCGTTTTTGGGGGCTTCTCAGTGAACCTCTTTTTTCCCTCTAATCATCCTTTACTCAAAAACTGTGGCGCATGTTCACCGTATCAATGCATGTAAACACACTTAACCAGAATAAAGCTCACTGTAGTTTAAAATCGAGGGAAATCTGAGCAACCTGAATGGCAAAAACATGGCGGTAATGGACTATTTGCGGTACTCAAACGGCATCTCAAGCTTGTAAATTGACCAAATGTATCAAGCACTTTGGCTGATAATTGCAAGCGTTCTTAATTTGTTGTATTTAGAGATATGAGGTACCCCGAAGTCACAATACTGTTGTGCTACGTGGGCCTAGTACCATGCAAAATGTATTTTTTGGAAGACTGCAAACTCGACACGGTGAACACTTATTTAAGGCAAAGATCAAAGAGGAATTGAAGCCTCTCTGTGCGCAGAAGGAAAAAACAAATACGCTAAAGTTTGACCACTCGAAGTTCCGCTGTTGCGAGGCCCCAAATCATCAAGTCGACTCATCAATCTGCCAACTTAAAAGTCCTGGGTGAATGAAGCAGACAATGGAAAGAAAATTGCTAGGGCTCTGTAAACTGCACCAAACACACACAGACAATGAAACACCATCAGTCAAAAGTTGAGGGTTTTGATATTGCAAACACTTACGTAATAATTGCCCCTGCAGTGAAGTAATTACAGCTTTAACTCTATCGCTTAACCGGAAGTGCTTTTAAAGTACCAATAGTCTTTGCAGTGAACTTAAACTGCACCAGTACTCGAAATTTAAGAAAAAGTGATTTTGCGCAGTAATTATGCTTTAAGAAATTTGAAGCATTTTCTCCCGGGTATGAATTTAAAGCAGGCGTAAACAGCAGGATTTATTGGTACCAAGAAATTTCGCGACGGCTTATCAACTGCAACCCGTCTTTGCTGTCCATTTTCATTCGTTACTTGTGTTATGCAAAGACGGGTAGCAGTTGATAAGCCGTCGCGAAATTTCTTGGTACCAATAAATCCTGCTGTTTACGCCTGCTTTAAATTATGCTTTAAGATGATATACGTTCAGTAACAGTGATGGAGCCGAATTTCGGTTTCCTCTTCTTGCAAGAAAATGAGCACTTGGAAAATTTGGCTATTCATATTCATCTATTCCACACTAACCTGGATGTATGTTAAATGAAAAAAAAAGAACTTGAAGAATGAGGTAGTGGGTAGCCCTATGCTGCTGAAAGATAGAAACGCATTACAACCCCCCTTTGGAGAAAAATATCCATGTGGTTAACTTAATAGAGCGAAAGCCAATATTTTAGGCAAACATGAAACCAACTTAACATACCCCAATTAACCATAAATCCCAGCATCGGGAACTTATTTTTCGTTGGTCTGTTCATGAGCACAGCCCACACCATATAACGAGTAAAACGAAATCATCAAGCAAACTGCGCCATTCAGTACCGAAAAAACTTCGCACATTGCTAAAGCCAAATCGGCTCCTCAGACATACGAAAATGAGTCATAACAACAAAAAATTGATAGGGATGCTATGGCAGTATGCAGTGATCTTGTTAGACAAGCCTCTAATATTTAAACAAGGTGTCAATCTTCAAGCCAGATCCCAATTGTTGATCGTACCAAATCTTACAGGGTCAGGCGCTTACTAACCTAATGACGCCAATAAAGTCGGGGTTTATCAACGTTAATGCTATAAAAGCACTATCCACCCCCTAAAAGGACTAACGGATGACACATCTATAATATTTATTTTACAATGATAATAAGCCATCAGTTTGACATACGCTTTTTGTTGCGAAATCTAGGTTTCAATTTGCCTTGTTTGCTCAAGGTGCAACTCTTCGACATTTTCTACGTTATTGCTGCTATCGCAGTGTCTACGGTATTCCCCAGTCACGAAGCTGACAGGTGCATGAAGGAAATGTAAAAGGAATAACAAAAAATATTCTTAAGTTTCAGAATTAAAACACTTTGTACAAGATTAGAGGGAAACATTTTCAGGTAGAAAGGTGCGCGAAGTGTCCGTAAAAATACTTAAAACAAGAATAATCGAACGCAGGTTAGGTTGCAAAAAATAGTACCCGATTGAATTGTAAAACGTGACCCGTTTTGTTGCACACAACACACATTCTCTTGCATTCTTATCATCTATGCTGTACTCTGAAATCGAAAAGTACAATTTATTCCATTCCATTTAAGTCACACGTTCCGGGTTGTACACAGAGTAACATGAATCATAACCTTCTTTACATAAAATTGGATATTCTTTCAAGTCTCCAAAGGAAAGCTGAATTCTTTGTTTGAAGGGCCTTACAGTTCTGTCTGGCAGAGCAGCTTGACATATACGAAGTGCATATGATAGAAGCCCGGGTGACTGGGTAATTACCCTTTTATTTCCAAATAAAGTGATAGAATCTCAGTCACCATGAATAGGTCAAGGAGCACGTTTAAGGAGATTAAAGCATCTTTTATTTTACTGCGGATAATCTAGTTCGAGGTGATCTGTGGTTGATTAAACTGTATGGCAACTAGGATGCATTTTGTCAAGAACACCGGATTGAATCCTCTACGTAGTGAATTATGCACAAATGTGTGTACCGTGGAGAGGCAAATGTTCAAAACGGAGCAGTAAATTAAATTAACGAGCAAACTCTTAGGATACAGATAACACGATAATCACCTTAGCCCATAACTTAACCCGAATCCTAACCTTAACCATTGACATCATTTCCTTAGAATTAAACGCAAAGCCGCATGTATTGTAGGTGGTTCCTTTCCGTGTCCTGTTTGGGTGACCATAGATGAGAGCCTTATCGCAAACTACATATCACATTTTTATGCTTGAGAAAGGTATCTTTTGATTTAAAAAAATATATAATTATGAAATGTTGAAGAAACTTAAATGTCCGTTCATAATATCTCATATCCGTCAATTTAATAAGGTTGCCTACAATGGATACAACATCTTCCGAATCTATTATAAAATTTAATGGAACTGTGTTACCTCTTATTCATACCGTAGAGACATTTGTGATTTTTATTACGTGGAATGTATACAGCATGTAGTTTGGAAACCGTGAAAAATTAGAATTTGTAGGGAGGCAGTTCATTAAGGTTTTTAAATGCCAGACTAACTTATGGTCATTATCGATCGTCAGCACGCCATAGGCCTTTACTGTTCCTTCTGAAAGTAGGTGTATTAACTTTTCAAATGAGAAAACACGAAAGTTGTACAGAGAATCCATATGATTAAAAATACTTCACTGAATAATTCTTTAGTAACTTTTTTCGGCAGTGGCTTTCCCTCTCACACATTTTGTGTATATGACCATGCTTTTTGAAGCCCATAATACAAATACTACAGCCTGAGCTTCCCAAAAATGGTATAACCTACAAAATAAAGAAAGGATAGGATGTGTCCAGATTCCATGTGGTACAGAACGCTTAAAATAATTTGTAATAAATTATTTTCATTTTTTATGCAAAAAATATTTCAATCTTCTGAGGTATTGAGATAAGACAGAAGATGGCGAATGGTAAATTGCCTTAATCATCAGAGCACAGTTTTTTTCAGCCAGTATGGAAAATGACCTGTTAGCAATTTATTCCGAAATATTTATAGACTGCAATAATTTATATATTAAAAGTGCTCACTATAAAGTTAATATACATGGAATTTGCAAGATTATCAAAAGAATTCCTTTTATTATGCTAGAGTATAAATTTTTATTAGAAAAATTTAGAGTGCAGTCATTTACCTTTTTTAAAAATCAGATATTTGCAAAGAAAGATACAAGATCACTAACGCAAGAACTTTTTTAGTCTGACATTTTGGATTATCTTTCGAATCCAGCATCAGATACAGTCTCACAAAAGGGTTTAGGGGGCAAATGTGACGTTGTATTTATTGGACGTGGTTTACATGGGCTCAGGTTATAACTCGTGCTTTTTAAAACTGAACTTGTTTTATAAGCTTAAGCTCAATCTATTGTTAAATGCACAATATATTATAGGATAAAAGTATGTGTCTGAAGAATCAACCAAAAAGGTATATTTTTATCCAAATGCTTGCTGAAGAACATACAACTGAATTAACAAAAGAAGATTCATTTGAGATCCGTCTTACAACTATAGTAGCCTTTATGATAGAGTCCGAAATCTTTTGCAAATTGGAAACCGATGGCATATCTTAAAGTATTCCGGAAACGAGCGCGGGTCCATGCATTACTTTCTTACTATTGCTGTATAAACATGAGGCTATTCTCATCTACTTCTTAAAGTCAGATCAACATCCACTTGCACCTCAGGGGGACATGAGGCCTTGGAACTCCAATGGTACGGGTTCCTTGACAAAAATGGCACGCTTAAATCACGATTAGCAATTCAAACATCATGAATAAGTTAACAAGATAAATAAACACATTGTCATATGTTTAAATTCCCTGAAAAATGTCCACCCATTAGAAAACACAAAAACAAAATAACTTTTATTTCGACCAATCAAATTTAAAAACTATAACAGTTCTTGCACTAGGCTTGCGCTATCTAGGCTTCTTATTTATCGAATAGGAGTAAATTTAACGTTATCTTGCAAATAAAGTAATCGGAAATCTATTTTGGTGCATAAGTTAATCTAAGTACATTATAATATAACCAAACGGCCTAACCATGTAAGATAAAGGAGACCGGAATGTCAATTTCTGACTTCAACGCCATCAATAGCCAGCCATTTGAACCCTTGGCGTTGCGGCACTCAAGACTTGAACTCGCGACCTTTCAGTTAGAGTTGCAATGCTCTAACCCACTGCTCCACAAGCACCTTGTCTCATCGATTTCAATGGCTGACTGATGACGGCTAATAAGACAGAAATTGTCCTTCCAGCCTCGATTGTCGGTAATATAGTGCTGCCTATTTACAAGCGAACCAAAAGTCACAACCGGAAGATCGGTTAGCGCTCATCCACCATATCGCGGAATGTTTACGAACACAATAAATATTTGACCTAGGCCTAACCACTATATAATTTGCTCGATGGTAAATGTCAAGCACTATATAAAAAACGTTACTTAACCTATTCAGCAATACTAATTATTAAAATATTTTAAGATTTTCAGCTTTAATATTTTAGTCATAGATCCATTGAGTGAGCATTGTGTAGTATCCTACCTTCCGTTATAATGTAGGAAATTCAATCATCAAAATATATTCAGCAATTGTGTTTTTCAGAGGTTAGGATGTAAGTTGCAAATGTTTCGTAATTCGTGCGACTATTAGATTACTCTAGTAAGCACTTACGTATGATTAATTCTAAATTATCACAAAGTAATTGTGCTTTACGAACCAGATATCGACATGCATTCTCAATGTACCACATCCATTCAAGAATGAGGATATGACTTGTAATTTTCAACATTCATCGACCAAATGAGCATTGAAAATAATAAATAAAATCAGGCCGAACGTGGTTTCTGCAAGATATAATGATCACTTAATTTGCTGGTCAGACAGGCATAACTTCAAACTTTGCCTTTCCAAGGAAATCTTTTCGAATATTTTCATAAAATAAGAAAAAGTAGGAAAAAAGCATTGGCTACATAAAAAAAGAGGGAGATTTCCGAATGGAAATTGTTGGTAAAACACGTCCAGAATGTAATATACCTCCCAACGCCCACATATTCTCTCTAGTTGGGCTTAGATCGTCATTAGCAACTACTTTGACCGCGTACGTCAGAGATTGGGCACCACATCGGTGAGGTTTCGTGAAATACTTTATAGTAAATCAGGTTTGTGCAGAATATATTGTTCCATTTCCTTTCTCTCCACCTGATGAAACAATATTAATACGATCAGAGTTTTTGTTCAGTTACACTGGGTCACAAACCTCAACAGCCGTTTTCATCTTCCACAAATGTCCTAATTTTTCAAACTTTACCAAGCTTTGATAAGGGCGTGTCTGATTTCACCTCACTGAAAATGCGATTTGTTCAATTAAATGTGGATAAAATTGGCACGCAAAAGTGATGACAATGGAAGAGAACATATGATAAATACTAAACGAAAGCTACAACTGTCGGCATCATGAACGATCATCCGTGATTGCATCACCAAATTGCGCCAGGTTTCTTTCAAAATGGTGCAGATGTCGTTTACAAATGACATTATTAATGTAGTAAATTTAAAGGAACGGGGAAGTAAGAGTATCTATTGAAACAAATGGGCCAGTACTTGTTCATATAAAAAATTCATGTGTGAATGAAGGAGAAAAAATTGCCGCTCAAATTCAAAAGCCGCAGGACCGGATCCTATAATTAATATGAGCTGCCAATGTAAGTGCGATAGACTTGGCAGCATTTTGGGTAACTAGCAAAGTGGACAGCTTCCTTTCGAAATGCCTTGTAGGTAGTGGAAAGCTGCTATTTTTTAAGTAGTGAATCGAATACTACCTTAAAAAACATCACTGAGTGGCTGAATTCTTATTTGATCCATTGATATTTTGGATGATTTCAATCATTTGTTCCTGAATTAACTTCAAGATATTTCCAAAAGCATTCAATTATTTCTCAAGTACGCACAAATGTGTTCTGCAATATCACTACAGCGGTTCTAGGGAACAACGTTTTGTACAGGGGTTTTGCCATTTTTGGCCACCCTTAGAATTTCATACGTGTTTCGCTTTATGAGCTTCGCATTTCCAGTAAATAACAGTAATACACAGTTCATGACGAAGTTCAAGAAGCAGCTTCGCATTAAGCATAATTTCTCTGACTAAATAGACTATTATTGATTTTAACTATTTGCTCAAGTGCTGTGCACATGACCTGTGCGTTTCTTACTCATAGTAACAAAGAAAGGATTAAAATGATGAGCGTAAATTGACCTTGCTACATATTTATACAATCGTCCGAGTCCAGTATTGCGCTACATTTTCTTTGCGCAATTGTGCGTTTCCCGAAAATGAGGCAAGAAACTAAACGAGCAAGGTTTAACATTATCGTTGATGATCAGGAGCAGATGTCTTTGTCGTTTGGCTGAGTGAATATATGAATAAGTACGTTACTTTCATATAAACAAATAGGTAAAAACCATAATTTTCCTGTTTCTAAACCTTAAAGCAATTAATAATACCAAAGAACTGTCTTTTTGTATTAACTAAGTCATAATTTCCAATCAAATGCAAGTATTCCGTTAGTAACCGCAAAAATGACAGCCAATTATGCGGTTAAAACTCCCAAAGTTTAGGTCATAAACTTTGTGAACTAATTAGTTTCCGCTAATAAGAAAATAATAAATGGTTTCAGTGTGCGTTTTCAGTTTTGTAGCTAACTAGGCTGCATGAATAGGCAAGTCCGTAATGCATGTGGCCTTCCTGAGTGTGAACCACAGAAACCCAGTAAACCACAGAATCCGCCTTATCGGATATGCATATGGACATGTAAAAATCGGCAGCGCCTTTACCGAAACCGTGCATTTCACCGTCACTCATGACATTTGCTCTGATAATTATTTATTTTCCTATTATTTAATACCAAATTATTATTAATAGCGATGAAAATGCAATTCCTCGGTGGAATGTTGGAGTAGGAAAACGTGTTCACCGAGAGAAGTTTATTAGGCGTTTGACGTTCCAGAAAGTAGTTTTGTCTACCCATTCTCAGAGACTAAAGGTTTGTGAATTCTAATCACATTTTTAGCGCTTCACACTGCCTTTTAAACTCTTAAAAGATAACACGAAGGACGTTACCATTCAGTAGGATCCTTACAAAACGGAAGATTTTGCGGCCAGGCCTAATTTCTGCAGGTTCTGTAGTAACTTTGGATAAATCTGACAAAATTTCACTAGTGCCTGCAGAAAGTTTCACGATTAAAGTGCAATTAACTTGAAGTATGTCAGCAGCACCATACCGTATGATACCAAATTGCTTAGGAATTACGACCACGCTAATTATTCTTCTTTAAACTGTAAAATATGACACCAATACGGCGATGACGATCGTATATGGTAGGTTCACAGGAATATTGAATGGTTGAGAAACCAGACAGATAGTAGGCTTTAGAATTAAATACTTTCACCATCAGAAACTGACAAATGGCTAAATTGGCGTGAACCAGAACATGCACTAAAAACTTAGAAGACACAAAATATGATATGAACCAAATCCATCTCCGTCAATTAGGTTGAAAAGCAAAACCTTTGTCACCTGACAATTATGTTGTTACTGTTGAATACATTTCTACAAACAGATGTGTAAGCAAAACAAGATAGATTTAATTGTATATACCATGCTTAATTGAATTCAGCCGAAGATTTTGGGAAAATTAACAATCTTTCCGCAATCCGTCAAATGATTCTGACAAATAATTTATTTTTTAACGTCGATGTGCACTTTTGAGTTCCAAATCCCTTTTAAATTTCATTCTTTAATGCCTAACGTAACGAACTCTGCCCAACTCTGAATATGGCGAAAAACAAATTCAACGACTATTATGCAAACTGTCTGTTAACTAGTATAAGCATACATAATAAGACGGATTAGTTTCATCTCCAAACAGTTATTGCGGTGTTGCCAAAATCCCCGAACGGGAAATTTTGGCACGGCCAGTGTGAAGTGTGTGCTGGCGTGAGCGAAGTGGAAGTGGCGAAGTGGAATGTGTAAAACTTACTCAAACACTGTGTCCAGGTCACGTAAAACAAAACGGTGATAGGCCTGCTATTTTGAAGTACACGGAAGCAGAACTAACTAACGTTCTGTCTGATTGTTCTAGCAAAGATGTAGGCAATGAAATTTGGTGGGTTTTAAATGTAATTGTCCTAAACAGGTAAGAAAAGGAGCCTGTAGCGGGTTCGAACCACGGGTTGTGCACCATCTGTGGTTGAGTAGAACTGGTTGATGACGGCGTCAAAGCCAGAAATGACCATTTACTTATCCTTTAGATTTGTCAGTAATATTATTCTGAAAACACAGTATGTCGGCCGATATCGAAAAACCTTAGATGTCCACTTGAGGAGGTTTCATCGGATGAAAACCCTAATTGATAAGAATTAATTGGCGGAAAGATAATAGAAATGAATAAAGCTCCGAAAATCTGGTTGGCTCTCAGTTTACTAAGTGATCTGTAACTGCATAAAATGATGTCTAGGTAGAAGAGTTTGCAGCTATTCGACGGATTTTTCATTGAAATATGTAACCCGTTTCCAAACGCTGTTGTGACTGCATAAAATTCTGCATGTCAGGCGAATTGTCAAAGGTGTCTTATGGCACCAAAAAGCACAGTGAATCTTATGCTCAGAATTCTTATAGAAGTCTTTTGTCCGGTTTTTAGAATTAACAATTGCATTTTGATCAAGATGACAAAGAGAGAGAGAGAGAGCGAAGAAAAACAAACAAGTCTTACACAAGCACCATGTAATGACCTTCAGAATTGTGCACAGGAAAAATAAAGAGAGGGGAAGTCATTTACAGAACCAAAAATCTAAAAGTATTCAATGAAGCCACCTTCAAAGCCGTTACCAGCTGACGAATAGGGTGCGATTAAGCTAAACCATAAGCATGGGCCTTATTCCTGCTCACTTTAAATGTTCATAGTGATGTCAGATAAACTACTTCTTGTCAGGACGAACAACTGTACGGAAATCCACATAAATAACCATCGTTATAAAATCAAGATCAATAAGCATTCATCTCCCGGGATCATTTGTCCACTTCTATATCCTCGAAATGTATCTATATTTCTATCGACCCATGGCGATCGTGGCTTAAAACCGATAAATATACCATACTTAAGAATTATAGCTGGAGACCCAGGCACATGTTGCGCTGATTTTATGTCCCTGTGCTCTGAGGAGTTCGGTTAGTCGATGTGTTTTGCATTGTTACCGCGATTTAATGCTTAGCTTTTTACTTTTTTCCGAATATAATGTGCGGAAACCAAGTTAAATCATTAAAAAACTTTTCTGGTTGTCCTCTCAGGTTGATAGGAACGTTTGAAGTAAAATCCATTAGCCACGGCAAAATAACGTGCTTAGGATGTTTGTTAGCAACCGTTTTGGGAGTATGTCGCATAGCTCATGCAATGTTAACCGAAGTGCTGAGATATGTTTTTGCCTCGAAAGATTATTTAAACAGGGGTTAAAGGCTATGAAATAAAATTTCTAATAAACGTCGTCAAATTGCACTATTGCTGACTGTCTGTAGAGAGGTTGCTAAGATAACGCGGGTAATTTGCTCTATCTGATAGTATGAGCTAAGATAAGGCATAATTTGTTGGAGGCAACCTTAAAAGACTGTGTTTGGTGGCTTTACATCCCGTGCACAAAGTAAAGGAAAGTAAAAAGATTCAAGGGACTGTTTTATCCAGCTTAATTAGGGCAGCCAAATTCTGACGCTACCTAACGGCATTAGATTAATAGCAATCAGCCATTAAAAGGTTAGGAGTTCACAGTCTCAGGGATAATTTGTGCTGCCAAAATGGGCGTATACATGCGTGCGACTTTTCAAGACATTTAATTTAGGTTCAAAATTTAAAAAAACGTCTTTGAAATCTGCAATCGAATTTTAGTGATGAGAAATTATTCAAAAACTTTGCAATGCTTGTGACCCTGTAAAATGGAACCTGAGCGTTGTAGACACCCCTTGATGCAAATGATGTCTTTGCATGTGAATTATGTTTACGCGAAGGTCTAACCATCATAACAGAAAAGGTTTTTTATCATGTCTGGTTTTCACCGAAATATTGAAGAGCTTTAGTAGGCTTTATTCAAGTGGATACGTCGGCTTGCTTGTGTTCAACAAAAATCTGTAAAACAGCTTCAATTAAACGTCAAGGTTGATTTATTACCCAGAGCTGTATCCAGTATCTGTACAGAACCTAGAAAGTCACATGGTATACGGCAGTAAAAATGCAGCCATCTTAAATATTTGGAGTTTAACAGAATAAACTCTCTCACAATTCACACTTCCGAATTCTTGTCATTTATCAGTCCATATGTGAACAGGAACTTTACTTATCGGTATGCATTCAATTAAATTAAGATAAAATTTTATTGACAGACTTTAACCAATTATTTTAATCCAAAATAACGCATATAGTAAACTGGCGTTTGTTGAAGCAAGGTCATTGTATGTCCGGTGCAAAAAAATAAATTCTAGTTAAGTGGTTTGATTTTAAAAGATAAAATGGCACTAAAAGTATTCAGAAAATATAAGTATCTTTTACCACATATTCCTAGCGTTCGCAAATCAATATGTACCGTTTCGAATTGCAAAACCCAGTGTGCGCAAAATCCTTCCTATAAATTCGGACAATCTTATGATTGCGGTTGCTCGGTTGCTGAGGCACTCTTTCAAACCCTGAAAGGAGTGTGTTGAAGAGGCACAAATTTGGGCTTACAACTTCACATTTTGGCAACGTGCAGGCACACGCCTAGGAGTATATGGCAGTAAGTTCTCAAGAACAAGGAGACTCAGCCGTCCTGAGCGCATCTTAATACCGGTGGAGGATCTTCTTGACTAAAGGGAATTTTCGGCGTTTTCAGCTGCTGCCATGAACATAGTCAAATGGTAACCAACACACTGTCCATCCAATGTTTTTGCTAAATACCCACTGTAACAGAAAAATGATTGTATGCACGCCCTGTCAGCAAGTAGGATCCTTGGTAATAAAAGGCGTGACTAATGCACTGAGTTTGAATCATTCCGAAGAAAGCAGCGCATGAGAATTTTAGGGCACGGTGGTGCAAAACACAAAGATATCAGTGGTTTAAAGTTTAACTTCCGAGCATTCAAATGCAATGTGTATAAAAAACGGAACATTGAAGGCAGAAAAAGTACAATGAATGTAAATGCATAATTAACTGTCTCCCAACTAAAACTCGGGTGATTCAACTGATAAGATACACTTTGCCATTAGAATGCACATAAGCGTATTCAATGATTAAATTCTCTCTCTCATCCCCAAATCCGAATAATACTCTGTTCCCATAATCACAAGATAATACATACTTGACGTACTTTTATACCAACTTATTCGTAGCTCGAAGATTGTGCCGAATACCTGGTAACGTGCAAAGGAACTAATTATTCACGAAGTCATGTGATGTCACAGAGGCTGGCATAAATTAGGTGAATTATAAACTGAATTTCAAAGTAACGTTATTTTATGTCTGATCTCTCTAAGAAAGGATGAGGAGTTCATCTAGGTTCACTAATCAGAAAATAGTTTTTTTACTAATTGAAGGTAGAAGTTACTGCAAATTAAAGTTAGCTATTTCAGGCTTTTTGCATATTATCGTTTTTTCGGCTTTTGAACTTCATTGTATTTAGAGATTGTCTCCAAGGGATAGAAAATGCAAACAAATCGGCTGCAATCTTGTTACATTGAGTCTTGCATCGTGTACCGTTTAGACAAGTTTTCACACAATTTTACACTTAATTTCCAGTTCAAACAGTGCTCAAAAATATAAACTTTAAAATAATTGTCTATCTATAAAAACGTTTTATGTCGAATAATAAGCTACGAGTGTCAATTTTTGTCCTGACCTTGAAATTCTAAAGAGACCCATCAAATGTGAAAAATCTATAAATTATTTATGCACAAGTGACTAGAAAGTAGGTTACCTGTCTGCTGAAGCGTTTTGAAGCTTTAAAATTTTTTATCTACACAAAATCTGTTTATTAAAGTGAAATGCAATACAGTGGTATTAAAAATGCAAACTCCTAAAACAAAACCACGCTCTATAAATGGATTTGAAGAAACAAAATTTTTAGTTCCGACTGAAATGCATTATTGACCATTATTCTGCCTGTTGTACCTGCAATTTATATACTGCCTTATTTCACCTAGTTACCTACTTCTGGTGTCTGACTCATGCAATATGAGGTTGTTCTTATTTTTACGAGCACAATCTTTTTTTATCTCTGCAGCAGGCACACTTCAACAAAGGTTCCACGGTAGATTTTAGAATGTGTTTTAGCAGAGTTGTTATTGTTCAGCCCATGAATATCCCTAACCCGAGGCCTAAATCCCCAGTGCAAGCGAAAACGCAAGTTAAAAATATCGTTGCCCTGCGCGAGAAATTGTGGCAAATTAGGACGTTAGAAGGCTTGGGACGAGAAGTGCGTGTTCCAGGGAACATTCAAGTGTGAGCCAATCAGAGCTCAAGAGCACGCGTTAGGTCTTGGAAAGCACGCAGTGGGTTTTAAACATGCTAGAAAGTCGGACAACATTGTGGCGCAGTTCGTGGGACTGCCACAGTCGGATTACATTAGAGGTCAAGCTTAAAAGGCTCCTGCTTGGATGCAAGTCGTTAATGACAGCTGACGTGTATAAGCTTCTATTGTAGGCAGTCCGTAAATAGCCCAAATAAAGCAGCTGGCATTATGAAATTTTTACAAAGCTAACAGCGTAACCAAAGCGGATGTTTGAAAAACAAATTTGCATAAGGATGCCTTGTATGGCTGCATAAACTGGACACGGGGATAAAAGCGCCCCACCCACCTAAGATAAGTGGCCCTGCGGTTAATTTCTCTTCTTAACTCATAGAAATAATTAAACTGTAGGCCTTATCGTAATCATAACCCTGCTTCAAATCTTAACTCTTTGGCTAGCGAGAAGCCAAATTTCAGCGTTTAACAAGATCTTGACCCCAACCCTAACTCTGGCCTTCACACCAGCTATAAACCTAACCCTCATCTGACTACTTACCATCGAATAATTCCTCAACCTAACCTCTTTGAAAGTAAGAACAACATTGGCTGTACTAACGCTTTTCGTTTGCTGTCGTGGGTTCAAATCCCTTCAAGGTTTTTACAATTGGTCCAAAAGAATTATTCAAAGCTCTACAAAACATGTTATTCAATTAAACTTTTATTGTGGGTGGATCTTGTTCTAATATCCTGGTTAGGCGGCCGTATAGTGCATTCTTACCAAAATGTATTGCTTATATAATACACTATGTGATTTTTTCTATTGCTAACTTCAGTGCATATTTTTAAATAATGTTTACTGCCCATTTTCATCTGCCATCACCTACGACATCTGCAATTAGTTCAAAAGGAACAAAATTCAAGTGTGAAGTTAAGCAGAGCAATACAACGCAATAATAGATGGTTTAGAAACCCTTGGCTAACAATTGCTGCTCATAGTCCCTGCACACACATGACAGCAAACAGAAAATAACCATCCGTTGGCTTAGAAACGAAACTGTATGCGAGCACTCTTCAAATGGATCTAGAAATATCGCAGAAACCCCAAAGAAAAAGGACATGAGGCTCAAAATTGCTGAGACCGATTTTGGCCGAACGTTTACCTGTGAGGTTTCAGAGGCTGATGCTTACAGGTTCGCGCCTGGGAAGACCCAAAAAGTAAACAAAAATTATGGGTAAGGCATGCACTGCCATCCATCATATAAGTCACAGGATATCGAGCGACTTGTTGCTGGACTAGGTGTTTAAAATGCAAATAGCGACCATGTGTAGCAGGATTGTGAAAATCAAGGATGGATTAAATCCCAGAAGTAGTATCCCGTATCTAAGCTATCCTGGTAATTACACAAGGTCAGATTAAACGGATTCTCAGGTCATGTATAAACGAAACTAAGCTGGACGTATGACGGGGTGATGGAATATCACGGGAGAACAACTATATATAAGAAAAGAGTTACGAGCTTAATTTTCCAACCACGAAAATAATGCATGACGCCAGATCTCAGAAAAGTTGCGAATTGATTGAAGCTTGGGATTCCGACGAGAAAGCAGCAGTCGATTAAGCAAACTGTAACCGGAATCTGAAGCTGTGTTAAGATTGGCTCATTGACCCTATAACGTTTTCTTGTTTTTTAGTCTCATTTATCTCTTAGGATGGATTCCTTTACGAATTCAAAAGACCGGACAAATAAACACCTGGCTTTGGTGATCGAGCATCCTTCTCCCTATTTAAAACAGCAATATAATTGTAATTTCTGCTATTTTAGGTGCAAAGTTGATTCCGGAGGGTAAAACGAAAACTCAATAGACAAAAAAGATAGAAAAAGACTAAGTTCCATTATTTTGCAGATGAACTTGAAATATATCATCATACACATCAAGGTATAAAGATAGGAGACGTGCAAACATTTCTTCATTTGAAAAGGGGTTACTACACTTAACTGCGCTAATAAGAAAAATGACATTATCATATAATAGCGGTGGTCATACTTAGTTTGACGACTGCTTGTTCCCCTGTATTAGGTTCTCAGCTTTTGCATTTTAAATCACCTGCAATAATTGATTGTGTGAAAATGACCTGATCATTTTTTTCCCAAATTCTCAATGGAAGCATTTGAGAAGGAGACGCGGACTAGAATTCAGATTACCTGATGTTTCGGATTCACTTTCGGATCCAAGGAAACCGATTTACCGGCTGCTGTGCTGCCTTAAATATTTAGCATTTCGCAGGTGGTATAATAATAAATACAAATGGGATTAAAACTCCTTTGTCAACGGACTAATTACTGTTTCCAAAAAAGATCTGTCGAAAATAAGTACAGCAAAATCAAGGTTTGTTTTTAAAACTGCGCAATAAGTTTTTGTTATGCTTGCCTGCTCAAAATGAATGCCAATTGTCTTTATCGGTCAAATTATGTACTCTTAGTCTTCAATCCCACTATGAATAATAGTAAACGTTTATCCCAGAACTGCCAAGCAGCCTTAACGGATGGCAAATTATTCTATTTATAACAAACAAAAAGGATGTGTTCAACCAGTCACTATTGAAGGCCATCTAGATGGTTACATATGGCCTTTTACCATGAGACAGATCTTTGCTTGGCAGCTGATGTCCCAGCTATGTCTCGATTGCCAGTGAAACAACAGTGTCTTTTATAATCTTTGAGGCTTCCTTTGTGTGGTCTAATTTTGACAAGTCCGTTGTACATGACAGTCTCATATAATGTCACAAATAATGAACAGCGGTAGAGGGATTTAGAATGCAGTCACCAGCGTAGCTTGGTAATGCGTTCCGGGGTGTTTATAAAAGTGATTTTTGGGATTAAGGAGCCTACCACCATGATTTATTGATAATATGGCATTAAAATTGTTGGCTCCACATAAAAAAAGTTATCTTGAATTTAAACGCAAAATGTTCGTTTAAAATGCTCTCTGTTTACATCTCATAATTAAGGAAATTGTTTAAAGACAAAAACTGTGTAGCATTCCAAATGACAGATGGCACTAAAAGAAGGCCCACCTTCTAACAGTCCGGATGTCACCATGCCTGGAAAGTAGTAACGTGCAAATATTTGAGCTTGATTCCATATTCACTTGTCTTTTTCATGTATCGTTGCATGCAGGAAAAGACAATATTGTTTAGGCAAATTCCAAAAGAACGGGGAGGTTCCCAGGGATGATGGAATGCGTTATTAGGAGCGCATTTGGCATTGCTTAGTGGTGCATCGAAGATGGGAAAATCGCAAGATCTGAATAGCAATATACCCAGTATCTATGCTGCTTTTAACGGATTTTCAAGTTACCCACTTAGCTTTAGCTGGCTTAACGAGTTTCGAACAGAAAATAACAGGCGAAGGAGCATTGGAGAACCAATTTTGCGATTTGCATGGTCCAAAATGAAAAGTGGTACACAATCTCTCGTTAAAGGAATTGATGATAGGGAAACTGCAACGTTTACGGAATAAAACGTCATTCAACAAATATTTGTACATTTTTCAAATGTGATAGTGGCACTGCTATCATTACCTTCAAGTCCACCGTGTTTGCCAATTAAGATTTATCATTTTTGACCAAACAAAATATGTTCAATAAAAGTAAGCTCCTACGGTGCTCGAATCCACGTAAGAACAGATAACATTCTAGTAAAGCCAAAATTCCAATCAGCTGAGCAACAATGCCCAACTGAGAAAACATGACATCTCTTTTTCGGGGCTCATTAGCTCAGGCAATTATTGTGATGGTTGAAGTAATTCCTTTCCATTTCTGTCGCAATTTTGCATCTCCCCAAATAAATTTTTAAACAAGTCAATGAAAACAACCATGTGTCAGTAAGAGGAATTTTTTGTCGGAGTTCAGGCCACACGGCTCATTAAATGGAACTCAATTATACTTCAAAAAAGGATTCTACATATTTCGACGAGTACAGTAAAAGTAGTGCGCAAGGATTCTGAAACTCATTTTTATCACCAAGCCCTTGCAAAGTTTCCTCTTTAAAAGATCATGTTCTAATAACTCATGGAAATGCCAAGTTCAATAAAATCGAATTTAAAAAGAACCCATTAAAATCCGAAATTTACCAGAGGGAGTTAAATTTCGTTATATTTGTATGAGACTCAAGGAAACCAAGCCAATTTGAAAAACAGGATAAATTACTTGTGGGTCTTAAGCCTTCAGGTACATATTCAATAATCACGGCAACCTGAACCGATTCCACAACGGTCTTCTTGTGTATTTTGTTCTAAAATGTGGATCTGATAAACGGCATCGTGTCTGTGCTACACCAGGCTTTATATTACTTCAGTAATATTTTAGTTTAAAATAGTTTAAAAAACATTAACATAATACTATGGCAGTAATTTCAAATTTACAGAGGTAAAGCTCTTCCAGAAAATTAGCTTACTCAACATTGTCACGGTCATCAAGTTGGGATGCTAGGTCAACTATATATTGTCGTTAAGGCGGACGCTCGTGCATTTAAATTCACAAAAACCGAGCAAAGTAGACTGACAAAAAAGGAAACAAGGAGAAATAATGAAAAAATGAATAAATTTAGGGTGATTTACACACCATTTTCGCAGATAACTTCAAATTCGGCATGGAAAGTACCTTAACCCAGTGTGCGAGTTTCAGGGTTAATTTGTATGATTATCCAACTTTTTCTCACAAGTCTAGTTTGTGCAGAATAGACGCCGGAGTGACGTTATCAAAGTATATAGCAACAGATCCGTAAACTTTGAATAAAATTGAGAACCTGATTACTCCTCTGCCGTGAAGTGTCTAGTTGTCTAAGATCCAGGCGGCTTTCCAAATTATTAGTCATTAACACCATTTATGATGTAATTAACAGGATGCCAAGCGGCGTTGCATAATGTAAAACAGGCCATGTTTTTGAGTGCATATTTTCATATTAAAATAAGGAATTGCATATGAAAACATTAAGTAACCTCCCATATTCCAGTAAAACGAATTATTTATAATTCAGTTACGCTGGAACTGAATAGCGTTGCGACAAAAGTGGAAGAATTCCAGATGACAGCGAGGTGCGTTTAGTATAAATGGTTTTTAATTTGCGCTGATTAACGTTAAAATTTGGATTTATTTTGTCTACTAAGCGGCATCTAGGACTTCGTATTTGCTTGCCTAATTAAACCTTTAATACTCCATTGGATGCTTTGCATTTTAGATATTATTCTTTCCCTTGCTGAATATCTACTTTGATACCATTTCATACAAGTCACCAAGGAAAATGTTAGGTGACAATAAGGTATTTAAAATGTAAAAGGCATGAATTTCCATATACTTCCAGCCGAATGTACTGACTATGACAAAACGACTGCCTGGGTAATTGATGGCCATCGGATAAAGGCTCGAATACATTAAAGGATAACCAGTTTGCCTTAGACTTAATTTTGCAAGCCTCAAAATTCTCAGAAATCGGAGTTTTTCAAAAAATACTTTCAAATATAACCCAAAGACGATTCACAAAATTGCACAAAGTTATTCTAGTGCCAAAAATGTGATATTTTTAACGACGAGGGAACCTATCGAATTCAGAACTTGACACGGAATTACCAACAAACCCCTTTTTTAAAGGGAAATATTTTAAAATCTACAAAATTCTTATCTGATCGTTGCGTCTGAAGAATGGAAAGGTTTTAAGTTGTTGGTCTATTCGCGATCATTCCTCGCGTAGCTTGAATACTGTGCCTTGGTTCCACTCGGCTCGTGCATTTATCCCATTTCCTGTAGTGTTCAAAAAGTGAAAGAAGGTCAAAATCTTCCATAGTTCAGACGTTTCATGCCTTGGTTCCAAAAGTCGTCCAGAAAGACCTTAATAAGTTTGTCTGAAAGCAGCAGTTGTCCAAAACAACTACCAAATTTTATGCAGCCTTTTCAAGAAATTTAAGGGATGTAAGCTTAACTATTTATATCAACGTTCAAAATGAGCATAATAAGATTTGTTTTGGACGCTTCACTCCGATTCCTCTCATTAATTTCCGAATAGTTTAAAAATGGTTTCAAAAGCAAAGCTAACTTTAATTTCTTAGCTGAAATTTAAAACAATTTTGTTTAGGTAGCATTTATCTTTGCAGTTTTTAAGCTTGTCGAATGTAATTATATGCAGAAAAGAAATTCAAAACTCACATCAGTTCATAATTTTGCTAAATTTACTAAGCAGTGGAATGATCAGTATGTAAATTAAATCGTATCAGTTACTGAAATAAAACGATTTATTTTTCAGATATGTGAAACCTATCAAAAACGTTTGGGCTACCATTATCTTAAGTGTAGACTTGCAAATATGCTTTTTATAATAAAACACGTTGTTAAACTCCTTTCAGGGCACTTAGTTCACTGATTATTGTGAATGGTGTCCGGCTTACCTAACCTTCTGCTTTTCTACCATATGAAATGATATTTTATGTAAAAAAGATAACGCATGGGAGAACACTGGCCAACCTTCGTCCATATTTTAAAGATTTGTATCTTATTAAGAAATTTATACAGCAATACAACACTCTATAAATGAATTTAAGCATCTACAGTTCTATCGTCGTCTTCCTTGCCAGTTTAACCAGTAACGATGGTGTGACCCAAGCCCAAACTTACTACTTGCACTAAGTACTATAGAAGTTATCATCATAATCAACATTATTCTACTGACTGTTGCTGGCGTTTTTATGCATGAGTGAGTCATCTTCCCATCTTTCGTATACTTTTCAGTCATTCGGTTCCTCTAGCATACTGATCTACTCTGGCCACCACCTACTCCGAAGAGGACCGTGGATAACAAAAGAGGTCTGCAGACGTTGAAGGGCGACAGCAGGGACAATGACGACGAAATACCTGTCTGACATGCAGCGTACACATACTGGAAAAGAGGACGTACGCACCAAGTCTGCAGGGTCTGCCCTAGGCAAAGTATCAGTAAAACCAGTGGTTTATAAAAGGTAACGACGGCACCGAAACACGCAAGGGCGCACACAAACACACAAAGATCTGGAATCAATAGATGCTGACAGGCCCAGAAACTGCACACACCCTGCACGCAAACGAGGACAAGGAAGTGAGCAGGGAGAGACAGTATAGTGCACTGGGCGGGATATGTGCGTACGAAGAATGTGACGTTTCGAGCAAAAGCAGCAGCAGAAGTAGAGATGTCTAGCAGATCGGCCGTCTGCGCGCACGCAAACACACGCACACCCGCATGGTGTCTTCCGTGTGCGGAGACGAGACGAGGTAGTTGCTGCCGACTTTGCAGCTTCTGGGTGTATGCATTTTATAAACAAATACTGACATATAAAAAGGCCGTTGAGGCCTGATTGGTGGCATGATGCCTGGAGCCAGACAGGCTGTGTCTGTCTGTGTTCCACGGCCTTGCCCCGTTCTTCTACCCCTTCCTCGATACCGAATTCACCCCCACCTCGACCGCCTCCTCAAAGGCGAAGCCTGTTATGGTTTCTGTTTTATTCACAAGTGCATACGCCACACACTTTTATATCGCAGCGTGTTCGCACGTTGCCGGCGGAGTGCGCATCGTCATAAACAGTTGGCAGGTTGTACTGTCTAAAACAAACGCCGGAAAATATTATGGTTTTGGCTGCTTCGCTGGGTAAATGTAATCCAAAGCTTGTCATTAGAGACTTCTCCAAAGTTCATGCATGTGTGTGTGAGCTTGTGCCAGCAATAACAGTCCGAGAGAGCAAAGCACTGGTTTTAATATTTTTCTCCCCTTTTTTATCCTTCCAATCTTTATTTTACTTCCTTTTCCCATTGCATTGAAGCATTCCAACTGGAAGGAGAAGTTTTATCAGTCTTATAGTCTTTCTGATTTTGTAACTGCTTTACCTTGTTCTGGTGTTGGCTGTCAAAAAATAACTCAAATATCAGAACTCCCATGCTTCCGGGAACGGATAAGTCTCCAGGGTCATAAGAAGACAAACTGCAATCGGATTACAGGTGCTTCGAATCGGTGCTTAGTTCACTCCCGACGATCCGTTGCCTATGTGGAGGTAACAAAAAGGTGCAATGAGCCCCTGGTAAGCATATTGTATTAATGTTGTAGATGTTAGTATAAACCTGTCGTTGCGGCTCCGATGTACTATAGTTCTCTTTCATTCATACCTTTCCATAATCTATAAGGCTGCGTTTGCTTAAAAACCTGCACATTTGTAAAATAAGAACATTATGCCTACCAGTTTCGAAATTATATGGGAATGTGCTACTATAACTCCATAAAGCAGTCTTGATATTTCTGAAAAACCTTACCCTTGTTTTGCGGAACAAACGCACAGAAAAGACAGTCATCAATGTAAAGTGTGAAATGTATAAAAGATGGCAAAGTTATAATGCGCAACAATAAAACTGAGCCGTGCTATGTCTTAATTTATTGGTCTGTGTAAGTGTGGTATTTAATGCCCACCGGTGTATTCGAAATCATGAAGCATATAAAGTAGTGTTGTTCTTTCTACCCTTGAATAAACTTCCGTCATGAAGCACTAGTAACTGTCAGCATATCTAATACTATTTTCATGGCTCGAAGAAATTTTCACTTGAGCTTTATTACCAATCCACTTCATTCATAATCATGTTACACGACCACGTCGTTGGCCTCGATATAAAGAGTCTAATTTCAACTGATTATTACTTCTGATGATGACAAACCGCAGCATCAACGTAACGCATTGGGAATACGTAATAATTTTTTGGAGAGCAGTGCGTTTTCTTCGAAACATGCGTTTGATCAGAAGTACTCGTCAAAATCGGCTCATGACCGAAGCAGAATAGCACCTTTTTACGTAGGATTGATATAGAATGAGAGCTTGTGCAAAGACTTACTAAATTTTTAATGCGAGGAAAAAAACGTTCAAGTAGGGTAGACGATTGCAAATTGAGACCCAGTTAAACGTCTTCTAATTTTTTGAAGATGAATTAGAACAAAATAAAATGTGTCTTAAGCTCGAATGGCCTCCTAGTATGAAGTTGGCATTTTAAAAAATGAATTCTCATTTTTTACATAACCATAAGTTCACCAATCCTGAAAACTTTTGAGGCCTAAACGACAACGAAAGCGCATCATAGATTATTTCCAAGAACGTGATATTCTTACATTTGGTGATTGGTTTATTAGGCTCTAAAATTAAAAGGCTTGGTGATAGCTTTTTTCATTTTTTCAATAACAAAAAATAAGTAGGCATCCCCGCTAAGGTTCTATGACTCAATATGCAATGGACTTGACTTTATAGTTTCATTAACTCTTTTGGTAAAATTTGCTAACATAGAGCTGCGTATGAGCAACATGTGTGCACAATTCGACGTGTTCGATTGCTTTACCTATTGCTTTTAAACTTATTTAATTTTCATAAAAATATTTTGACAAAAAGCTGAAAATTCACTTGCCATTTCACTAAATTTAGTACTCGGGATTAAAGAAGATTCATCTAAACAGTGCAGTTTTTTGTTCCATTTGTTGCAAAAACGTCTTTCAGTTGCACTTTCAAGGCATTGGTGCATATCTTTCCAAGAACTAATTGTGCATTTTTGCAGATGTAATAATTTTGATGGCCCTAGAGGATAGCCACCTGGCTTCAAGTACTTTTTTTAAAGATTAGCCTGAATAAAATTATTATTGAAGAGAGCAATTCACGTCAGAAAAATGTTAATCATGAACATAAGTTGCCGCGCGACTGCCCTGAGAAAAATGAGGAAATTTATCACCACAAGGTCTTTTAGGATGATAAGCAAATAGGCTGAGTGGATGCTTCTGCAGAGAGACAATAAAATTTTGCAGCGAGAACTAAAAGTGAGTCAGCAGAATATTCCCCGCTGGCCTTGGATTTTAAAATAAATTCACTCAAACAAGATGCGAATATTTCTTGGAAAACTGCGAGGTCAAAACGGGCATTAACAAGTAGCCAAATATAATGTACTATTGTTTATAAGAAAATACAAATTTTCGAAAATAAATATTAAATTTTTGCATCTTGAAAGAATAGATCGTTCACATTAACGTAAAACCTGCACAAGTAAGGTTGAAAATGGAACACGAAAGGGTTTGATAAGTGAAAGCTATTTTTCTGTTCAAAATTTCAGCTTACGAAAGCCAATAGGCTTATGCAGGTTGAAAATAATTTACATTCGAAGGCATATGCAGTAGATGCCTAAATCATGTCATGTGATCAAAATTTGAGTGAGTAGTTAAGCGCAGGTTTGCTCTTGTTATTTTGGGCTTTTAAGTGGATTTAAGACTCAGAAAGCCTTTCAATAAAGAACAACGTAGTTCAATCATATATATTAAAGGAAAACAGGTTGGATTGCAGTGCAATGGGTCTTTGACAGATTTCCAAGAAATCCACAGTTTTGTGCATTGTGTTGAAAAAACAATTAATGGAAGCAAGAAAATTTTCAAATAAATCCATTCTAGAACCGCAATTTTCGAGTTTAATACAATGAAACACATGTGCTTACAAGCGTAAGAAATCACTTTTTTCAAGAAACAAAGAACTTTTTTTGCATTAAACGCTTTTGAAGATATCTACTTTGTTTGCCACAAAACGAAGCTATACATTTATTTACCCGTATTTTGTTTCAATATGGTAAACATTAAGGCTGTAAGCAATACACGAACAGGGTACTGTGAAAATGGACTCAAAAACACCCTTTCTTTTATTGAAAGCCTGAGCTAAGATTCTATTTGTTTTATATAGTTTAAATTAATCTGGACATAAGAAACCCAATGGCCAGAAAATGAGCAGTTTTTGCAAAATATTAGCATATATAAAGCCACTATTAAATGCGATTACAATCTAAGAGCGGGGCAGTAAAGTTAACAAATATAGACAAAATACTTTAAAAATTATAGAAAATTACGTTTGCTTTCCGTTGACAATGTATGATTTATTCTCAAGAAAAAAATATTTTGATGGAACTTTTACATATTCACATTGACTTAACCTAATAAAGCCAAAGTCCGCACGGACGCGTTAGTTCAAAATCTAATTAAAATTATGAATAGTATTTTAATTGAAAGACCACCAAAGCCGCTGGTGCTATCGGCAAACAAGAAACAAACAACTATTCATCAGGGTCCCACTTCAAGGGGACGCAGTAAGTGAACTCTGCAGAAGGTGCATAAACCAAGATTTGTCAAGCAAATTTCAGCAGCTGATGCCCATGTTCTGTTCTATACCACTCTCATCCTATGCGGCGGGGAAAGGATAAACTGCCAGCCCAGACTCACCTCAATGTGCATTTATGCTTTCGCCTGATACTATGGGGCAGAATATATTGGTCGCACGAGCCCAGCGTTTGTCCAAAAGTGTACGAGAACACCTTCCAGCATTTTTAGAAAAAGGGCAGATAAAGAACATAAACAGCTCTATCCTCGCGCATGTGATAAACACGGGTAATCGTGTAGTTGCCCAAGAGGCGTTCTGGGTAAGTTTAAAGGTCCCGCTCAACCTATTTCAAGTAACCTGGATAGCATCTTTTGGTTACAACAGGAATAACTGCAATCAGGCTACGTAAACCGGTCCTATGCACCTAAAAGATCTTAATGCAGGCGCCGCAAGTACCGTGGCCGAAAGCCATCAATTCAACCGCCCGTATCTAATTACTTGTCCCAGAGCCGACCCTTCGTCTGAAGATGATCAGAAAACGGAGCGCAATTTTGTTTCTTTCCCAGACCCTCCCCCACCCTGACAACCGTACGATTTGTTCTACTTACCTGCCTTTTCGTCTTAGGTTTACAGTGATATAAATGGAAAGGCCTGATGAGAATTTATTGAAAGCAAATATATGCTCGGCAAATTGTGTTTTGGACTAATTTATTGCCAACGGTTGTTGTGGACGTTCATTTTTCTCTGCAACAAGTTTTCATGTATGGACGAACCTGCAAATTGGACAGAAATGTCAACCTGCAGTAGAAAGAATATTCAAATTTCACTTATTTGGAAATACTTAAGAAAAATATCTTATTTTGAATGTTGTGGTAAAAACCTAGAGCAAAATCTAAATCTATGACCAATCACTCGAGAACATTGAGAATCATTAAATATTTGCTGGCGTAGAGAAAGATCTGATCCTAATTGAAATCCAATATGGATAAGACCGTGAATGAATTTTGGTGAAAAAGTACTTTTAATACACGCAACAGGTTGTGTTTACGATTTCAACTTAAAATTGTATTTTAATTTATTAGTCCTCGTTACAGCGATATATCACTATTTTGCAATATTCTGCCTTTTCTTAAAAAAATGTTATTTAAATAAGGGGTCAATTATGGATCATGTTCCATCCTTATTTACAAATATGGCCTTGAGATTGCGTAATCTCTTAAAACCAGCTTGCAACGCATATCATTAACGCCACAGAAAAACAGATAAAGGCATGGAAATTGGAATTTGTTTTGTTGCTGTTCCAATCGAAGTCTCTTCCAATTTCTCAATTGCTTTACTTACCAAATCTCCGTTGTCGAGACTAAGTTATGCATCTGCATTAAGGAGGATTTGAATTCATTTTCTGCCTGAGTGTCGATTTTGTTTTTCTCAAAGTAATAAAGGAGCATCAGGAAAAGCAATTTCGCAAAGTAAGATTTTGTTAGTTTAAATTCATGCATTTAACTGATAAGAAGATGCACAGCCAATAAATATGTCCGACAAAAGGAGCTTAACAGTAAGTTTTCAAAATAATCGATGCATCCATTCTATACCCAAGTTGTTCCTTGGATATCCATATATCCGTAATCTTCTGCCTTTTTCTAAACAACAGTATTACGAATGAACTATCGGTCTGCCCATTCTCTTATCGGCAAATATTACTTAACCAGCTTTGAAATCTCCATGATTACTGAAATTAAATCTCGTAAATAATTCAATTTCGCCTTTGTTGACAGTGACCAGAACTAAGAATATTCATGTTCTAACATATAACTTACTTGCGGCGGGCTTTTTAAATTGAGCCACCATATTTTCGGCTTTCATTCTTATGTAAATCCTCTTATAGCATTTCGATTGTCCTATTTTACCCATTATATACCGCATTTTAAACCCATTTGTTTATTCAAAAACAAAATGAGGTCATCAGTGCACGACACTGGCACCGTTTTGAAAGAAGTCCAATTTAAGTCAATATTTTGAGATGCATTTAATGATGTTTATTAATTATGTCATTGTTTGCATTCTTCGGCCATTCATTTCTGATCTTCCTGTTTTGTGTGGTTTGTGTTTTCCAATCTTATTCACGGTGAATGTAGGACATTTTTTGCTGAAAGTTTTGGAATTTTATTTTCAAAATAAAGTAAAGGTCTCTCTCATATAACGGTCAACTTAAATAGAGCTTAAAATTAAAACATTGCAGGATGTATATTTAAATCAACTGTTAATGTAGCAAAACCAATCGCCTATAGAAAGGTAATAATATCTTATTTCCTTAATCATGGTTAATCGGATCCCGATGCAGGAACTTTAATTCCATGCATTCTTATCGGCTGGAATGAAACTATTAGGAAAACCATATTATTTTTATATGCAGTGGATAAATGTGGAACTCAGAATATCCATTTGGAACTAAATGTCATGCAGAAAATATAACTAAACCATAGGCGATTTTTGAGATTTTCAGTGGAACGCATTACTTAGTTTTAGTTGCTTTGAATGTTGAGAAAATATATTTGAGTTCAGATTAAATGGTACTTAGTCATGCTGCACAACTGCCAATGCTGTCTTACACGTCAATGCTTGATGCTGCTAAATGAATACATATGCATCTTGCATATGCATGTGTAAACGTGCAATACACGATGCAGTCTATCTTTCTTGAATTATACGGTTGTTAATGTATATTTTAGCCAGTATTAGGCAATCGCAATGACAAACTTTTAAATAAGTTAAGCTAAAATCTAAAAGTCAATGAAGCATAACAAAGTCGTAACTGATTCTATTTGTCTTAAGTAAAGCATTCGACGCTTTATATTTGTTGCTAGTAAGGCACATCTGAGTTGTGCGTGTATTAAATTTACTCAAAATCGTTCGCATAAATAAACTGAACTCATTTATATAAGCGCAGTTAGTTCACATCCAAGCGGTCTTGTGCCTACCAACAAACGAAGTGGTTATTCTTAGAAATTTCAAGTTAGAATTTGGTTATAGATGATTCTTTATAAAAATGGCCTTCTAATTTCTGATTAACTGTCTTCTATACAAAGGTGTTGACACCATTTTCTAAATAAATTCATTAATAAAGATACAGAGGTTGCACATGTCATTGTCATTATATATCCGTTGTATAGAGAAGCCTACAAAAAAACTCTTTAGAAGAATCGTTTTCATATATCACTTTTTACAAAACTTGCGGTTTAGGAAGAACAAGTTTATTTATGTATTAAAATGCTATAGTATTTTGCTTGTCATAAATTTTTGTAAATACTTTCTTATAAATTTGAAATATAGGAAACTAAAACTAATAATAAATATCAAAAATAAAAACCACCCATTAAGGTTGATTAAAAACCCTTACTAATATATGTCATTAAGAATTCAATTTCAAAAATGCGGTTAAAAGAAATCAAAACTTCCTTAAAAATCAATACAAATTTTGAGTCTTTGCTCAATTTGCACATTTTTAACATTTATTTTACTTGCATTTGTTGATGAATGTTCCCCGATCGCTAACGGGACTCACTCGTTGCGCTGAGCCTTCAGGTTCACTCTCGAGCGCTGAGAGACCAAGACCGAGAACGAAAAGTGAGACCAGAACGGCCACGTCTGGCATTAAGGTCGTGCTCAGTCAGTCATACCCAACCCAACAGGTGTTGCACAAACCAAGGGCCGAACCCGTGACCTATTGAGCAGAAGTCCATCGCTCTAACTATTGAGCTATGGGCTCGTTGTCTTGCCGGTGTAGATCGGGGAATATTGACTTGCATTTGTTGATGAACGCTCACTGAGCGCCAACGGAACTCACTTTATTTAATAATGCACTCATGAATAACACAGTCAGCTTTAAAAGTCTGCCGAAAACAAGGTACAGCTTGTCTAAAAGAGTATTCTCAAGGTATTCATTAATACAGACTACATATAATACTATTCATAACTTTAATTGTAGTTTGCGGTTTCCGTGCGGATTAATTTTGCATAGTTTTAGCTTCTCTATATTTTTAGCTTTATTCTGCGGAATTTACCTGTAGCCCTTAGTTTTATTCTGTAAATGCTTTTGAATATTTGACGATCTCATGCCATTGAAAGGAAAAATATAATTTTGTTGAGAAAACGTAAGAACTAACCAGTATCTCCGATAAATCATAGAATTCTG
This sequence comes from Schistocephalus solidus, assembly GCA_017591395.1. Lineage (NCBI taxonomy): Eukaryota > Metazoa > Platyhelminthes > Cestoda > Diphyllobothriidea > Diphyllobothriidae > Schistocephalus > Schistocephalus solidus. Next base: position 154,189 of record WEDG01005129.1, read on the forward strand.
CTTCTTTTCCTAATTGTGTACCATCTGACATACAATAAAATTGGCTTGGTCATCCGAATTTAAGAGGACGTTTACCTTTCTAATACTTCTTTTCCTCATTTATCATTTCAAGGATGATATAAAATAGTCTATCTTCACCTCATTTTCTGTTCTTTGGGTGTCCTCAATATTTTAAAATAATAAATGACTGTTAAAGTCAGAGGCATATTGTCAATCACAGTGAGCAATTTTCAACGTGAAAAGTTGTACAAAGGCAAAAAAATGTCCGTCTAAGGTTTATATTATCTCAAATAAAATGCGAAATATTTTTACCTTCGTCAATTTAAAATTGATTTGTCCGAATTAATTAAAAGGCTATTGAAGCAAAATGGTACTATTTGAGTGCAAATAACGTGGGTACTAAACGGAAACTATATCCATTTGATAAGAAACATCCCAAAGTTTGATCTTGCTTACTTAACACCCGCAACTTCTTTTATCCAAGTTATTCGTAAGGAACTTGAACAAAATTCAATTGTCGCAATAATAAGGTTAGAATATACGAAATTAAATGACAACAAACTTTGAAAGTAAAAAACACCTACAATTTCGGACAGCGATGATGTACTATTGATGCACTTACACTCTCCTTCACATATACATAAATAAAATGGATCCACGATAATAAATGCCACATTTCATTTGACAAATAAAACCTCTAAGGCCCATCACCAAGATTTTGCAATATCATGCATCATTAGTTATCCCGAACAAGATAAAAAGGAGAAAAGTTTTGCAATTTTTATGCAATTAAGATTGCAATTCAAATGATTAAAATAGAAAATCCTCAAGTAAGCATTTTTAAAAGAAAAGACGTAAAAGATAAGACCAAAGTAAATCAACCTTTTGCCTTATAAATGCAACGTGGACTGCTAATTTTGCTAACATCAACGCCATTCGTATAGTGTCAGTGGTGTCATTCTTTTCAGACTGTCTGACAGATATTTTATCCAATAAGTAGATTAAACATTGAATATTCCACATTAAATGTGCTCGGTCTGAAAAAAAAATTATATTTATATTTGCCTTCAGTCGAATCATGCCACGGCACTTTCTTAACCACTTGTTTCACAAATCCTGCGATGTATTATAAATCTTTGTAAAATAAGTGTAAAACAGCATTCATAATCATCAGATATTTACCTTTATATCAACCGTTTCAGTAAAGTTTCAGTAAGAAATATGAAAATCTTGGAAAAATTATTGGAGTCCTACCACTCGAAGTATTAAGACGACGGATAAATATCTTTCGCGCCTAAAAATAGACACCTATAAATGGAAGCAAGCAGATAAGAACTGCATAAACTTTCATTTTTAAAATGATTGGTTATCTACTTATTCAAGAACGATTTATTGCAAAAGAGGCATGAAAAAACAACCGATGGGAATAAACTTGCTGTTGTTCAAATAGTTTCGGTAAAAATAAGATGAGTTTACCAGTTTTCCTATTTTGCCTTGGGATTAAGATATTTATGCTCCACTGTCCAAAGAAGTGCTGCAAATCCGCTCTTGATTTAGTTTTCGATAAGTTATCTATCAGAAATATATTCAGTCAAATTTGGAAGCGTTACAAAACGCGAAAATGTCATTACGTGATTAAGGAGAGTTATTAACGTATTAAATATTTTGAGGAAAATGACAAGCCAGCTTCTGGAAAAATGCCAATTACTTGACAGCATTACATGCAATCATATTCTACGCTGCATCATTTCATGCTAAAAATAAAAATAAGCAATGTTCCATATACCTTGATGCAATGCCACGTTTAATTATTATGTTTCTATAAATGTGGTGACAACGTTTGTACATTGAAAAGAAAGGCAGTATTATTTTACGTTTGCATACATCTGCAAAAACCTATTAGTAAACGTTGCCTATAAAATTGACAGGTGTTTGCAAAACGAATACGTTCATGCCCAAAAAATGTTTTATGTCCCTGCCAAACAAATTTAATCATAAAACCTGCTAACAGATCAGTTCTATAAAATAAAATATAAACAAATTTGCAACTTTGATTAATTTGATGTTGATCCGAAAATAATCTAGAGAATAATTAAAGTGACTACTTTAAGAAACGTTTTTTCCCAATTATTTGGGCTGCAAATTACAAAATATAATCAAATTTGACAGCTTTGTTTTTTCCCGTTTGTATTATATTCTGATATTCTATTTTGTAAATATACTGGAAAACGAATGTTTTATTACCAAATAATAATGTGTCAAATATTTGTTATTATTATTCTTGTTTAAAGATGAAAAATGTTTTCTTTACGTGGGAATGCATCATTGCAGACAGCTCGCAATATTATTTCTGTGCTTTGTTCTTACATAAGTACGCGACTGACAGCATCAATTTGAGTAATGGAATTTGATTCTTGTAACTTAGATCTCACGAATTAGCTACGCGTTTGGTCAGAATAAAAGATGTCTTATAATGATCTGACTCACAATCGAGTCAGACCTATCTCCACGTGCACTGGAATTATCATAAATTTTTTATGTTTGAAGAAAACAATATTCAATAACTTAGCTGGAGCCGTTAAATTGTAAACCCTGCATAAATGGGTTCTACAAGAAGTAAATGAAAAGCAGGAAACGATGCGTGGAAGCTTGCATGATGTCACTTCTTCGTCATCAACATGTCTTATGTTTGAACCATTTTGGTAACCTTTGATGAGACCTGAATCCAAGACGAGAATCGTAAGCGTTCAGCGAGTAGTTGGATAAACACAAGCCATCAAAGCAGAGCCTAATGGATAATATTTACCAAAATGAATGCAATTTTGAGCATTTGTTAGTCTGCCGATGGTGGGATACGTAATGATGTTATTAAACCTGGCTCATTGACTGCGCAAAACATGCAGAGAAATAGCCTGGCTTGATCAAAGTATCAAATGCTATCCTATTGTATGCCGAAGCTAGACCACACACTGCATAAACGAATTTGGCAAACCGTGAGTTGGAGTTAGAAGTTCTCTTTCATCCACCATTCTTGACAGATCCTGCCAAACGGACTACCATTTATTCTGGAATGCATGTATATTTCAAACGCAAACAATCGTATTCCAACAACGGAGTAAAATATGCCTTCCAGGATTTTATTACCTCTCGATTACCAGGCTTTTGTAACACCAGACTGAACAAACAACCACTGAAATTCCAAACAATATGGACAAGATGGGTGCATATTTTTCTAAAAAAATAATAATTAGCGATCAAGATAAACGAATTTCAATCATACGCGTCTTTTTGCCTGCTTTAAGAGGTGCGTTCAACCATACCATTCTCCAAGCATGCCCACCACCATAATTCACTTTATTTTTTCATTGAAAAATACCTTGCGCTAGCTCTACTTTTTTTAAACTAAATGTTTTGCAAACATAGGATCGCAGCTAAGCCTGTCTTCTCTGCACCGTAACTGAAACTCGCCTCCTTCGAATCTGTTCTGTTTACAGAATTCAGTATTTTCCGTATTGGCATAGCTTCTGAATTACCTGGCTTGATTATATTCCTTCTGAATGGCTGCTGTATGATTAAATGCTGTCGACCTCCCGTCTTGCTGATAGCCGTTTTGAACATAAGTGGATTTCTAATGTGCAGAACTGCGGAAATTAAAGAAATATGAACCCAAACCGACCCGTTTCCAGACATATTGGCTCATCGATGTTAAATAATAAAAAAATTTTAAATCCGTGCTGTCCGTTGAATTAACTTGTGTTTATAGCATTGCCATTAGAAATTATAATCAGTTGAGGGCCTCCTCAAGGATATCAACTCTCACAATTAAAGAAACTGTTAGTTGACTAGGTCTGTGCCTGAAAACTACTTGAATTCATTAATACAGAGTTGTCATCAGGAGAGGTTTTGAGCAGTTTGAGTGTGCAAATTTTCTAACCATATTAATAAGACGGTTTTATATAAAGTTCGTTTTATCAAATGAAGAAACCTAGAAAACTTCACCGACTGAATAATATTATTGTTTTGTCTTGGTGACTTGCTTTCCAATGGGGTTTCCATCACAGTTCATCGGGTATTGATTACCTTGCGGATAATGTGATAACGGCTTATACTACTCTCATTTACCCTATGCCTGAAGTTAAAACTGTGTCCCGTACATTTAACTGTGAACGTGTTGCAATTGAAGAATTTCTGCTGAATTTCTAGAGCAGTTTCTCCCCAGAAGCATACAAATGAAAACATCGCTTGATAAAATCCCAGTTTGTATTAAAGTACTTTTGGGAAATAAATAAGTGCTACAAATGATAAGAGGTACACGAACACTATGCAGTTAGCATAAATATAATCTGATCAGTAATTCGGAAATAGAAATGAACGGTTGTAAATCCTATTTTTTTTGCACGTTTTTTGATTTCTGAATAAAAACTACAAGAAGTATAAGCGTTGTCTCATCGGCGCGCACACGTTAGCCTCCAATAAATTCTCGTCAGGCCTTTAAATGTATATCACTCTAATTTAGTCAAATATGCCGGTAAGTAGGACAAATCGTACGGTTGTCAGGGTTATGGAGGGAGTGAAAAGAAAATTAGCGAATATATTCATGGGTAAGCTGGAAGCCTTACAGCTTCATTGCCAGTTAAACAGTCTAAAATATAATGGTGGCTTTGTGGATGATATTTTAGCGATTGCATCTGAACAAACGAACATATCAAATCTAATGGATAGCATTAATCAGGTGCTTCCACAAATCCATTTTCTTGCAATGTTTCTGAGAAGAAGGTCTGGCGGAGTTTTCGGCGTAGTTTTTATGGTCGGAAGTCGTGGTCGGAGCAATATATCAATTTTGTTAATTTTGGACCGCTTAACTTTAACCGTAATTTAGTGCGCTGTTTGACATAAAGGGCGAAAAGGATCTGTTCGAAGGATAGCATTGAATGAGAGCCTAAGGTTTTCGAAAGCATTTTTTGACAGAACAGATTATCAGAGCACTTTGCTCTTATGCATATGACCAAAAGACCACCCAAATTTCTCGTGTTAACGGCGAGCAAGAAAAGACTCTTCCTCAGGGTTCCATTTTCAAGGTGATGCAGCACGTGAACTCTGCAGAAGGCGCCTAACTCAACCTGTATCAAAAACCTTTCCAGCAGCTGACGCCCAGGTACTTTTGTCGACTACTCTCATCCTATACGGAGGGGGCAAGGAAAAACTGCCAGCCAAGATTACATTTAAATGCATTTATTATCTAATCTGCTCCTTTGGGGCAGAATATATTGGTCGCACGAGCCAGCGTTAGTCCAAAGGAGTACGAGAACACGTTCCAGCGTGATTAGGAAAAGCGTAGATAAAGAACATAAACAGCTCTATTCTCGCTCATATGGTACACACGAATCATCGTGTACATGCCAGAGAAGCCGTCCGGATCATTTACAAGTTCCTCTTAAGCTATCTGAAATTCATTGGACAGCGTCTGTTGGCTACGGCAGAAAAGACTACAGTCAGGCTACGTAAACTGGCCCTGTGCGCCCAAATGAACTTTAAAAAGGTGTCCCAATTACCGTGACCGAAAACCACCACTTCAGCCACACACATCTAATTACCTGTCCCAGCGGCCGCCATTCCTCTTAAGATGATCAGAAGGTGGACCACAATTTTGTTTCTTTCCCCCACCCTCCCCCACCCTGACAACTGAACGATTTGTTTTATTAGTCCGCACATTTGACTTAGTTACAAAGGAATATTAATGGATAGGCCTGACGAGAATTTACCGAAAGCTAGCGTATGCTCGCCAAATTGTCTTTTGAATATATAATAAACATTTATGTCAGAATAGTTTTGTAAATCTAGGGGCTCTATAAGAGTTGATTGGCTAATTAAACCAGATAGCTTTTAACATACCAATTTTTTAGTCTGAGTGTATTTTGTTACTTTAAATGATACGTTATCTTAACGAAAAGAAAAAATCTAGGAGCAAGGATGCAGCATATATTATGCTAAAATAACTCTGTTGCACATCTACATAATTAATATGCTTGTCTCATAACCCGTGAAATTCCAACAAGTATGATGAGTATGTTATGGTTAGCAATTTTTTTTAATAACAAGTACCTTCAGGCTATAAATATCCAGGGATTCTTTTTTTACTTTGACGCAATCTGTTACTGTCCTGACGCACAACATACATTACAATGCATCATATTTTCTTATAATTTACACATTTGCATTGTTAACATACCTTCTCTGTTGGATTGCAATACCCAGATGCCATGAAATATTTAAACATTTTAAGCCAATTTCAGCGTGCGAAAACTAGATTTTCTATTCTTTTTTATAGGGTATAGCGTTGAGGCTGAGCTCAAGCGGTCGTTGTATCGTCAGTCGCGTACTGCATGGAGGGTTAATACACAAAAAAGGTAAGTTGAGAACAGCAAAAAAGAGCCACATGTATCCACGGGTGGCTCAGTGTATGGTTTTTTCTCCTACAGTTTATTCCATGCATTCGCTTGGTTTCTGAAACGTTGACTTATACGTTCTTTTTACGAGTAGGTTTAAGCAGTCAACGCAAAGCCAACAAAATTTGTGTGCTTTTCCACAGTAAACAGTTTTACATATAATATAGCTTTTAGAATATTCGATTCTAAACGTTTTTCTATTCAAGAAAACTCCCAAGCAGATGGTCAGACTGGTTTTGTGAGCAACCAAGAAACAGGCGCTTACACTTTTTTTATACATATTCGCGCACATCTTAATGCACTCAGGGGTAATGTCAGGTAAATGTAAATTTAAACGACAGTTATATAAGCGGTTGGGTTTAATCATGTATACCTCGTATGCTCTCTAGGTGACATTGCAAATAGAACAAAAACACGAGGAATTTGGATAGCGTTCGGAAATGAAGAAAAATATTTAATTAATGCATGAAGAAAAACTGAACGCAAGAGTTGCAAATATTATCATTAACCGATTCAGAAGACCAGTTGGCGAGCGTAGACGTATATTAGCTAAATTCTCGTCGGGCCAGCCCTTTTATACGAGAACGCAGTACAATTTAAAACATGCGATCAATAATGTTTACCTATTTATACAAGTGGGTCTTGTGAATGTGGGGGTGGGTAATAAGAGGCAGTAGGTTAGGCAGCAGAGAAGGTTAAGTGGAGCGGAGAAGGGGACAGGAGAGGAGACGAGGGTGCGGAGGAATGCATGCAGTTAAGCGACCGTTGGCCCTGTTAAGCGCAGAGCCTACAGGAGTTTCTTGTATGCGTACAAGACGGGCCTCTTTAACCTGAAGGCAGTCGCTTCCGCTGTTGCTAACAGACGCTAGCCAAGTGACTTGGGTAGGTTGGTGGGACGTTACTAATCTCATGGCAGGTTTCGGCAGAATCCATACGGTGCCCGAAAATGAACAATGTATGCGAGAATAACGCTGTTCATGCTCCTAAATTCGTCTTTTCTCAATCATGCGGGGATGTGTTCCTTTATTCTTTTGGATATCCGCCAACTCGTGGGACCAAGGATAACATCCTCCACAGGAGCAAATATAGACACATATATTTATTATGTATGGAAACCTATCCCTTCCTTCTTCGCATAAACCTGGTTGACTGAGAATACTATACGAACCCTAGCTAACTGGGTAGGTTCGTGAAATGGCTTAATCAAGGCGTCCTCTCAGGAATTATTTTGCCACTTCCCCTGGAAAAGGGAACTTTAGGAGCAAAGTCGTCTTTTTCCGAAGTGATTGTGGTGGATTTTACTGGTCTCGCAACAATATTCTTCGTGATAGGTATATCAGGCTATCCATTTTTGTGAATCAGGTTCTAGATCTTTCTAAGCTTTTCATCGATACTGCCTGCCGATTAAAGTTCTATAGTACTCTGCGCCAAACAGAGGACTATATAATGTTTCTGTTTGAGGGGTATAAAATTTCCAACGTTCTTATATTTTCCAGCCCATGTTTTCCCTAAATGAACAAACCAATGGACTCTACCGTCAGGTCTTTGGCTCCTATTTGTAATAGAAGCATTTTGCTCTACTGTTGTTTAAATTTCAGTTTGCTTAACCCCAGTACTTTCTGACATTTGCAATCTGTTCGTAGTGTAGTCGTTTAGCATCTTAAATGTTCTTACCGTTGGATATCGTTGACATTGATACGACGGCAGTTTGGGATTAATTTGCATATCTTTAATCAGCACTAAACCCAAACAGAATAGAGGCATGAACACTAATCAACTGAGCGCAAATATACACCTAGCTCACTAAGCTAACTGGGCAGATCAAAATGATGCTTTTTATGATGAAAACATAAATTTCCTAACAATTGCGTTTGTTAGTGAGTTATTTTAAAGGTTTGATTGGACTCGCATACCGCTGCTGTAGGCATAAACCACCCTTACTCGCATCATATGTTACGCTAGTTTCTTTAACTGAAGGTAGCACTCCTGGACGATAATTACCACCATTGTTGCAGGGCCAATACTTGTTTGCATAGGGGAGGTCCAACTGGCAAAAAAATTGTAGAGAACGACGGTATCTTTGTTAGCTTTATTAACCCTGCTCAGTTTTCAAGAAAGATTATTTCGTACCATTAAATTTCAGATTTTGCTCTACCAGCTTTTGTGGTTTTATTTTTTTAAACTAGCACAAGATCCTTGGGTATTTTGACTGTAAGCTGTTCACGAAGTAGCAACTGTTCCAGAGCCAGTTCAAGATAAATGGTAGGATAAAGCTGGGAAATACAATTAACTCATTCTTGTTATGTTGCATATTTGCCGACGCTTATTTCCCCTGGAATATGCTGAGGGCAGATTGAAGGTTTTGAAAGCATAATGATATTGGAGTTGTTCATTGCTATAATCCTAAACTACGTGGTGTTTAAATGCTGCACCAAGGCCTGAAATGATCGGTTCAGTAGGAATACGTGTGAGAAATGTGCTTGTGTACCTATTTGGCCAACGCTGTAAACTTATTGCCTTCAGCTTTTGACGGATAAGACTTGACACTTGCAGCCCTTGATATCGTCTATGTGTTCGGAGCAGTTTCCAGAGCCCTAAAACGTTTTCTTCCCCCTTCCTACCTTCGAAGTTCACCAGGAAATTCCGGGCGGCAACTTAACGCTTAGATCTGGTGATTTAGTGTGTGTGCCCAAAGTGAATAGTCGAGTTTTCAAAGTTCAGTGTACTTCCTCGACTTTATGCGCAAGAGGGTTTTCAATAGCTCTTTGGGAGATCCACCGCACATCAGTGTTTGCTTGGGAAAATATGCAGCCTTCACTAAAACCTATTTTGCAAGGCGACAAGCCAGTGTGCGCGCCTCGGTGTAATTAATCGTTCCTGTGTCAGTTTGATTCCATATAATTTACCAGCTTCTACAATCCGGGTGGAACTCATTTAGTGCATTTGACGATTTGACAGACTTGAGATATCTATTGGGGCAATCAGCAAATATTTTTCCAAACCCATATCTTAAAATTTGCCTCTATTTGAAATTGCGATGAAGTTGGAACAGTCAGTGGCCATCTGCTGCCGTGTGTTTACCCTATTGACACAGCGCACACTCGCATCTGCTGCGCGAAGGGAAATAATAATAGGAATCATGACAAGGTTCTGTGAGAAACTTTAAAAGTGAAACATAGTGGTAGCTACCGACATTTAAAGTTCGGTTGGTACTTGCATGCAAGCAGTTATATTCAGAAATTTAAATGTCAAAACCCGAGCGAAACTTTGGTCAAAAATAAGAATAATTGTATAATGTCAAAGTTAATCATTCGCCCCTATCCTCTAAAGGTCCAAATCTCCTTAGGAGTGCTTCAGACTTCAAACTTTCTATGCTCATTTAACTGGAATGACCGTCTACGACTGATGAAACACTGCTCTTTCCGTTGAAAACTGCTGCCTTCAGTGGGATTCAAACGTACAAGAGTCTTGTGTTTAAGTCATTTCCATAAATACTGGATACAGATACGTGCTGCCGTTCTCAGAAAATTCCATTTGATGCTATAGTACTATGAACCTAAATTTCATGATGGTGTGTTAAGCACTGTGCGATACTATTATATATTATATTAACTGTTTTGACTAATTTGGACTTCGTTTGACTATTTGAGATGTATAGGTTTGAATATGTAAACTTTACAGTAACAATACTCACTTCGACTGCATTTTCTTGCAGATGCTTTCCATGTGCATGATGAAATTATTGAGATCGACGGACATTCCTTGGAGGGTGTATCGACTGAAAACATACAACGTTATTTGGTATATATTTTTTTAATTTTGCAGTTTATTTTTAAAAGTTTTGTATTTAGCAGGTTTTGCCACGTAAGAAATGCTGCACATGCATTAAAAACTAAGTAACCGTCGTGGACATGTCAAGTGATTTCGTCGCTTTAATTTTCACTTGATATTTCTGTTATTCTCGGAGGTTGTTCAGCGGTTGTCTGACTTTTAATGGAAAAAATGTTGATATAGAGTGAACCCATATCACTAATGTGCTAAGAAGCTGAAATTATTCAATAGACAGATTCCAAATGCGAAGTAGCGCAATCCAGGAAGTAGTTGCGAAGGCGCAGATAAATTATTGTAAGAAGAAATTAATTGGCCTGATATTTCTAATTCCCAATTTTATTCATACTTAAAGACAAAGTCAGCTAAGGGTATTTAACCACCCATCTTCTGCAAGATGTTTATTTCCTAAATAATTCTGAAATGCGTTTACGAATGGTTACCCAAATTGATATCAGGTCTGTTGTCTATAATAGAAAACACACAATCATATCTAAGACTTTTAAAATCCTTGGCACAGGTAACAGAATAGCATACAGTAGGAAAATAGATTGTTAATGAATTACAAAGAACATCAGGAAGGTAAATGAATTATATGGAGTTTTTTTGCAGATCCCCATTAACGTTGTTTAGGAAAGCATTTTGGATATCGAAATGCATATATGTATCGACAACATTTGAGCATTTATGCAATACTTTTTACCAGGAGGGGGACCAATTTCTTATTCTCTTAATCATTTCATGCATTAATGTGAATGGGTTTTATATTTCTTCCATGACTTGGTCGTTATGTCTAATTTCATAAAATGAATTTCATAAAATATTTGTTTTTAGCTAGCCGCCGAAGGAAAAATTGTTTTCAAAATTTGTCCCTCAAAGAAAACAGCAAAACCACCATGTCAGGTACGTTCTTTAATATAACGCACTTGGTCAGAGCAAAAATATAGTTTTTTTAAAAAAACCGTTTTTCATAAGTAATGTGAACTCTTGCCTGAATTTCTGTGGCAGTTGATCAAGTTTTCAATTCAAATTTTTATAATTTGTTCAAAACAGTTTGCTCAAGTTCTCCGACACTAGGAAACATGAGCTGTGTTAGCCTTTTATTTTGGATTTTCACTCAAATCTGTCATTAGCGGTGAAAAGATATAAGGATTATGGGATCCATATGTGTTCCAGTATTCATAGGATCTAGCTTCTGTACCGTTGTATGCCTTTCATAATTTGCATCTCCCAAACGCATCGTGGATATTTGCATGTTTGCGATGATTTTCCGTTTGCCCAAGTTTGGAAGTGTGCAGTGGCCATTCTGGTCTTGTCTTTGTCGTTACTCCATAATAAATATGCAGTTTCTATGCGCCGACATGTCTGTAAAAAGTTTTGGCTCTGTTCAGGTGTGAGTATTGCCCTCAGTTGAGTTCCTTAGCGCCGAAATGCCATCATCAGTATGGCCACCTAGCTTTGTTAGCTCCTTCGACGACATCTTATGTCCCTGTTTTTCATTTAAGAAGTTTTCGGAATTCCTTCTGCACTGCTGAGTCAATTATTGATCTATGATGGCGTATTCGTTCAGTCATGGTCTGTGGAAGCAGATTTGTACCACGATTTACCTCACAGCATCTTATCATTTGTTGGTGCATACTCTGACTGTACTTGCGCAGCCTGTTGTTAAAATTTTAAATTAGCACTTGGATCACTCTTTGTTCATGTAAACATACAGCCCGTCCCGTCAAATCCGTGTTTACCAGATCCTTGTATGAAACAAATGTCATCCCACTCTATTGTCGAGACAACTATGCACAGCCAAATCTGTGCATATGCAGAGGTGCCTCGATATGTGAAGGTTTTCCATCTTTGGATGATCGGTTTACATCGCGCCCAACTACAAAACTTTATGAATTTAGGTCAGAATTTGCATTTTTGCAGTTCATATTTTAATCGAAATGTGTTGGGCAGTATTGAATATTCCGAAAATGTTTGAAACAAGGGATTGAGCTTTTTTAAGAACGGTCGCTTATTTACGCCTGTAAAACTTTGAGGACGCAGTGTGGGCTGATTTCGCGTAACCGACAATTTTCTCAGGAAATGCATGAGAGTCCATGAGATATCGCACGGGCGATATATATATATATATATATATATATATATATATATTCAAGTCTCCAACTAAACAATTCGGAAATGAACATAGTCTTCTGCTCTACGATGTTTCGACTGCATCCTATTGTAATCCGTTCATAAAACCTACCTAGCAGAATCGCTAACTTTGACTTTGTTGTTGCAACTTCTAAGGTAGGTTCTAACTCCAATAGGAAACAGTGTGTTTCACTGCCAAATTCTGAATCCTTAAGTCGAAGACAAATTGAGAAGATCCTTCATTATTTTTTGTAGATGTTTGTTCGCGCCATGTTCGACTACAACCCTTTTGAGGATAATGAACTTCCTTTTAGCGATATTGGACAAGCATTTGAGATAGGTGACATTCTGGAGTTGGTGGATTGTTCGGACTTCACATGGTGGCAGGTAATTGCTCTGAATCTCTTAATCTGACTTAAGTATTGTAGACTGGTAGTCGGGAAGGGTAATAACTAAAAACCGTTTTTCTGGTTTTCATTACCCCATGCGAGTGCGATCTATGCATTCATTTTTCTATTGCACTTAGGCGGCAGAAAATAGACAGGTAACAGGCCCCTGAGAAAGTCAATTATAAAAGGGGTAAGACCTGGTTGATTTGGCGATGGCTTAATTAAATAAGCTATGGAAGACAATACACAAAAGGCTGTTTTTACCTTGCAGATGTTAAACGAAATCAAGACAGATCAAATTCGGTAGGTTTCACTAAGATACATACTCGAGCCAACAAACCAAATGTTTTTTTTTATATAGTACCCCGAAAGCCGTCTGCACTTACTCATTCATTCAACCACAACGTCTTATGTTAAAGTTAGGAGCTTTATCATTAAATATTTTGACTTTGTCAGGGTTGCCAATTGCGTGATCTTTTCCATTGACGCATTTAAATAATTTCTATGTTTCGTATTTAATTCCTGTTTGGAAACTTAAGAAAATAAGTAAATATCTACCAATAAATGCATGCTCTTATATTTCAAATAATAACCTTATGATACAAGGACGTGCATACTGTTATTTGCAAATGCACAATATGTATAATTCATATATGCGTAAAATAAAAACCTTATCGTATGCCCTATTGGCCATTCCTTTGAAAAAATGGATCATTCGCAACTTTATTTGAAATAACTATCTTTGTCTGATTGTCACTTTATGGAGTGTAGAGGCTCGTGGAAGAAGTTTGCACTAATGTTATCGTTTTACAGAATCCTGGTAATTTTTTACTTTCTCGAGAGTTTTGGGCATAAAAATAAACGTGCAGCCTTTTTTCTTATAAATTAAATCTGACAATATTTAAAAGGCCGGCAATAAATTATCCCTTTAATCTGCTTCCTGGAAGTCGCATTTTTGCGTGAATTAGCAGCCATAAAATGCTCGCTATCTGCATCCTTTCTCCTTAATAGAAACGCGTTTTTCATACATTTACTTTATCCATTGTTTACGCGTCAGTTCGACCATAGGAAGAATTGTGGGAGCGAACATTCGTAGGTAAAGTGTTTGGGAATGATAGGATGCTTTATCTTTTTAACAATGCACAGTTTACATTGCATGGCGTGTTAACTGGAAATAACCTGTACCGATTGTTATTAAGGCGCCTGGTACATTTTCAGACGTGCATCCTTTTCTTTATACAGTCACTGTTCATTTCATGTATTTGAATAATTTTGTATATGTTTTTGCTTATTAATAAATAAATGCAGAAAACAGTTCTTGACCTCGAACAGTCTACTTTATGTAACTATGAACTAGGTTTTTCAATATTCTAGCCCTCTGTGTTACTAATCAGTAAAAATAATATTTTCTGTTGTACATAAATAAATACCGGTTGGGACTCATGATTTCACAACGGCAGGTTACGTAAGCCACCTTAGCCACCACTAACTCCAGGATAGTCAAAAACAGGAATCTTGATAGTAGTGGTTTTACCAGTGCAACACAATATTTCAATCCATTCGCTTGCTTTTGCAAATTACAATTTCAATCGAGATATCTATATCATTCCTTCACATTCGCGTACCATCTTAACACCTGGGGTCAACATTTTCGCGTATATCCATGATTAAAATGGGCACGAAGCACTTCACCGATCATGGCACTGGGAATTACTTTCTTGTTGATGGGGATCTACATATGAACAATTGGCCTTTCTACACAACCATTTGACTTCCGACATTATGCCAAGGAGGGTCTCTGTAATTCCGATAGCAAGAATTAACTTCGGTCGCCAGGAGCTGTAACCGACGCCTACTACGAACTCTTATAAATGAAGGCCACATTCGCCTGAAAAGCTACAGCAGGGAAATAAAAAGGGAGAAAGCAGCGTGTGAATCATACGTCGAGATGGACACCTTTAGAAACCTGCAGAGCTGGATCACAATTAAGGTGAACAACGAACGCGAGAAGAAGCAGACCCAACTCCTGAACATAATGAGTGGGCTAAATAAGTGCAAACAATAGTATCTGAGCCATCATCTGTCCACAACCTGTCATTTAAACAGCTGACAGATGATCAGATTAAAGTGTTTTTACATGATTTTGGCTACAACACAGGAGACGCGCATTAATTGGTCTTTATCGCTACACTTGAAGTGACAAACTTAAAGACGCAGACCAACGAAGACTTCAAGAACTCGATTCGCTAGCGAGTCACAACCCTCATCATATCCCAAAGGCAACTTCGAACAATCGTCTCAGCCAAGGTCAGAGAGATGACGAGATTTTGCTTGTTCCAACAGACAAAGGACGGGCAAACTTGATCTCGGGAAAATCGGAGTACGTAGCAAAAGCAGATGAGCTACTGAATGACAGCCAGTTATACAGAGTCATCGAGTCTGATCCCATGAAAACACTCGTGGGGAAAATCATGAAGTGGTCCTGCGAGAATTGGAAGCATGAGTCTTCCTCTCCGACAAATTATGAATGCATTACGTGGACTTCACATTTATTTTCCGGCATAAAGACGCTTAAGAGGTCTTTTTAAGTAAACTGAATTCCATTTTACCCGAAATTCAATTTACAATGAAGGAAGAAAAAGGCGGTAAAATTCCTTTTCTTGATGTCCAGGTGTCGAGGCAGGTTGATGGATCCCTACACACCAGGGTCTTCTGAAAAATGAACAAACACAGAGAAAATCCTTCAATTTAACAGCAACCACCGTCTGTCACATAAAAGCAGTTGTGTCCGGACACTCTTTCAACGAATCAACACATACTGCAGCACATAGGCCAAGAAACTGCAAGAGCAAAAATCCCCATAGCACCTCTCTCTCACCAAAGGATACCTGCTAAGCTTCATAAACATATGCTTGTATCGAAAGTAGACGCAAACCAATGGAACGCATAAACAAAAGCCTGAAATCCTCATTACACTGCCTTACGTGCATGACGTTTCCGAGGTCACCATCCGGAGCTTGCTGATGTAACTCAAGAGCTGGTTACCCGTCAGGAGTCGTTGACCAGGTCAACTGTCAAGACTGTCCGGCCAATTACTCCGGCATGACCAACAAACAACTAAGATCACGCATGCATGAGCACACTCTAGTCATTAAGCAAAAAGATGCACGGTCTCATGTCGCCATGCACAGCCGCGAAACTAATCATCAATTCGGTTTTGACAGTGCACAAGTAGTCGGCCGAGCCGAAAGCAAAATGGCGAGAGAGATAATCGAGGCCTGGCAATCGGATGCCAGTTCTATCAACCACAAGATCGATCTAACAGCGCCATACGAGGCCGTCAGACATCACTTTGGCAAGAAGAGAGGACCAATTAGAGCAGAGCCTGGTGGAACTATTTAAGCTATTTATTTCCCATTCTACGCTCAAGTAGGAGTGTGAAACCTCATATGATAATTAAACCATTCTTGGCCACAATGGCCATATGGAAACTCTATTATCTAAAAATACCTATTGAACATGACAAAATATCACCAGATTTTGGAATATTCTGTAATCTTAAGGCATGCCTAGGCTGGATCTCCAAATTCATGTTCTAATTGGCTTACACTTTCACCCCTATTTTGTCTTTCTTTATCATTTTCGTAATTGTAGCAACCTTAAGTAAATGAATTCACACTTGTATATGAAATTTCCCAAGATAAGCCAACAGTCAACACTCTTGTCCAACATCTTTCTGCAGAGATACCAGCAAAACTTATCAGATGTTCGTAACATGCCACCGTTTACTTGAAATACACATGTGTAAACACTTTGTAAGTGTGCTCGATGGAAAGGCCTTACTGACTTAGCTTAACTCGGAGGTCTGGGAGATTTACAAAAGTTTAACCACTCTTCGTTGTGCTATCGTAAAAGAGTAGGCGCGGAAACTGACAGCGGATCCCGACTCCCCGGCGAGGCTTATTCCAAGTGCCGACCTTCAGGAGCGCCGCGTTTTGCGTGACCTGAAAGAGTTCGGAGAAGGCTGTCCGGACGGCAACTATGCGGCGAACGGGTGGGCCTCCCATTCCGCTCCGGGTCTTCTACGCAGTTTGCATTCATTTTCAAAGTCCATCACTCTTGCAAACGAAGGCAATCCCATTGGTGCTGCCGCGGCTAGTGCAAGCAGCAGCAGTGGCAGCAAACCACAGGATGACTTCTTTTCAACTGATGAAAAGTCTACCGACAAGCCATCTACTAACAGTCGATGGTGGCTCCCTTTTCGACAGCTATCCTTCCGAGCAGGTCGAAGGAGAGCAGCTGCAAATGGGAGATCCAGCAATGGCCTGCCGGGTCGTAGTCGATCCACAGACGCTCTAGATGAGTCCTGGGCGGCTCACCACCATCGAAAACCCACTCGCCACGCGCATTCCACTTGCAGAATAAACAGTGGAGAGCCCTCAAGTCAGGATTTGAATACCTCCAGTAACCATCTCACTCGGACTTGCTCACACTGTTCTTCTAACGCTCAGGTGAGTTGTCTGTATGACATGGCTCTGAGCTTCTTGTACAAATTAAAGACTGAATATTTTTATACATCTTTCAGATATAATATTTAATTTAATATAACGGCAGAATTAAGGTTCAAATATCGGGTCTTAGATAGGAAATTGCAAGTAGCGTTAGAAGTGAGCCATTACTAACCAAATACTTCGTGCTTGCAGACCGCCCCACATCATTTTATTAAACTGATCTATATCACAACTTCTTTTTTTGCGTCCTTACTCGTCGAACCATCTATAAGTCATTCTTCATTGAAAGGAGATCAACGTATCATTGCATTATGAGTTAGTTTTCAGCTAATCTACATCTGCTCACAAGACGTATGGCTTCTAGCAAATTTCAATTTTATAAAGATGACACAATCTAAACACTACTTAATCAAGTCCTTTATAGGCACCTCAGTAACCCAGGTTCAAAGCACAAAGCGTGATGTTACTACCAGAAAATATTGAATTGTTCCATCGTCCGAATACAGTTCAAACTGGTATGCGATTATGCGGCAAGTAAAACAGATGCAGTTAATCTCTTGGAATGGAATATTTGAATGTTTTTCCATAGATTTGAAGTAGATTTGCTATTTATGAATTTCAGTTTGTTAAACGTACGATACCGATACTTCATCATCGGGCCATCACAATAATAAAAGGGAGCGTAGAATGACAACAGTTTAAACATTTAATAAAAAGTAAGTATGGGGGAGGGGGTTGAGGGGGATCAGAGGTCAGGGGTTGTAGTCTAATCCTATAATGGGGTCGAGAGAGGCGGATGGAAAGGAGGTGTCCGATCGTTATGAAATTTCTGCTTCTTCGCTGTAGATCAACGTGGTAAGTGTGAACACGCATGCTGAGTTCGTCTTCAGCCAATTGAGCCTTAAGACCACGATAAACGCTTTTTACGAGTACAAGGATGGGTTGGGTAAATGTATAGCCACTGCTTCTGCCATCGCAAGTATCTGCTGACGCAGGAACATGTGTTTTGTCGGCACTTTTTAGATGTCAGGGAACGGATGTTTGACGTCGGCCTGGTGACCGCTGTCAACTTATTGGGCAAAAATAACGCGATACACGAACTTTACCATTCCACGAAAAACGCGCGTGAATTGTGTCACAGGTCTCAAAAGCGACCACCTAATAATTTGTTTCCTTCAAAGTTTGGTTGAAAAAATGCTCAATAAATGACTTCGTTTAACTACAATACCACATTTCTCCCTGTGTTTCCGTTTCCTTTGAGAAAGAGGAGGAGTGTTAACAGGTTCTGGAGCCCACATATGTGTTCGCCCAGCGACTAACTGGTTGTAATCTAAATTTGATACAGAAAAATGTAACAACACTTGTACGAACTTTTTTTTTTCGTTTGCAGATAAAATAAAACAAAGTAAATATATCGTTAGCCTCTAAAATACTCTAGGATAATTTGAGTTATTTAAGATCGTTCACCGTTTCAGCCAGCAGCGTTTATCGCACGTGCAGAATATCAGTTCTAAAGAGCTTTCATTTTCACTAATCCTAAAGCTATGTAGAATTGAAACGAAATTTAATATAAACTTCCGACATATATCCTGTTTTTCATGCGCAATTTCTTCGAAACATAGTTCTTTTTAACTTTAGCCTTGAAAGGATTTAGAAGAACAAACGAAACGCTTGTGGTCGCATGGTACATTAACTGTTCCTTTTAAAATCTGAGTTTCGAGTACTATTTCAAACGATTAACCTGATCTGTGCTCAAGCTCGGGGATTCTTCTCTCGATTGGATTTTACTTAAAAACATAACTTCTGCTGAAATCTGTATGTTCGACTTTTTGCTGGCCGTGAGAATCCCAGATTGCTCATAATTTCAATGTCAAACGCGTGTTAATCTCACCAGTTTTCGTCCATTGCTGCTCGTTATTTCAGCCACTGGAGCTCTTTTGATCCCTGTTGTGTTTAGTCATAACTGTGGCAATCTGGTTCACTTTTTACTGTCGAGTTTCGTAAATGTTCGGGAAAAGATTACGAATTGGCAGTTAAATCACGGTATTATCGAACAACATCCCGTGACACTGTCTAATATCAAACCAGGCATTTTTGGTGGCTCTTGCATTTGCGATTAATTTGATGACTCGAAAAATGGATTAAAATGGGTTAAAAATAAGATGACAGAGTAGATGTAGGAAGAAGATGCAATAACTGAAGGAAAAAGAGGAAGAAGACCTATATTTGCTTTTAACCAGAATGTGGTGCTTAGTGTAGATTGACAGATTTGGAAAACTGCAGATTAGCGTTGCGCATAGGGTAAGGCACACTTCATGTCCCTAAAAATAAAAGTGCGATTATTTTCCACTGTCAGTAAAAAATGAAGCCTAAGCCTATCTTCGCATTCAAGGAATTCCCTACCGCAAAAAGACTTGGTATTTTTAGGTTCAAAATATCTGAATCGTTAGGCTACGTTCCGGGCTTGAGTGAAAACAGTAATTGTGACCTCCATCCGACGCCTATTGTATTGTATTGTTTTATTAGTCTTTGTCCATCTGTCGGATAAAGTAAATACTGCATTTCTCTAACGTGGCGATTTCTGTTTCATTTAACAATTCTCCACACTTTAGTCTCCCTATTTCTCATTTGCATTTAAAATATATATTCATGCTATAAAAACGGGATCGTATATCATTGCAGCAAGGCAGCCCAAAACCAATCCAAATTTTTTTATTAATTCAAACCTACATCTAATTTGGTCCCATTTTGGGCATATCTAAGCACCGTCCATCTATCTTTCTATCGTCTTTCTCACTGATTGTTTTTCACTTTTCACTGCATGAAGATCAGATCCTATATTGCAGACCTCATCAGGAATCTTCAAAAGCCCCTATCCGATGACTCTGTCCTTAAATGTTTGCTTTCAAGAATGTTAAATAAAATGAATACTAACCTGCATGGTTTATTTAATTTTTTAAGTTTCTAAACTAACTTGATCCTTTATTCTTAGAAATTTCACGACATTTAAAAATTAAATTCAGTGAAAGAATCATTTTACTACTTTGAGGTGTCCTTGGAAGACTGAGGTACTCTGACTTGTTCGAGGTTTGATCAGCTATGGCAAGTTTTGTTACACAATATTGCATTTCTGAAAGTCTCATAAAAAAATACTCAATTTGGTTTTAACTACTTTCACACTGAAATATGAAATATCAGAATTTATTTTCTCACAATATATTTTGCTAAATTGAAATAATCCATTAGAATAACCTTTGCCAGACACAAGGAGTTAAAAGTCAAGAAGGTGAGCGTCAGGTGGTTGGGTTTTAGGCATGGGTACCTGGATATTGGCTGACAGGCAAATGCTTCGTTAAAAGTTACTTTTTAGCCATAATTGAAAAATAATTTATCCAAATCCAGCAAAAATGTTTAACCTAAGGCATCCTTTAGATGTACACGCATTACTTTTAAAAATATGGAGACTGTGTTTAAAAGGAACCCTAGATTAATGAACGCTTATAACAAGACATATTGGAAGTTTAAATTAATGAAAGTTGCATAAATTTCACTCATTTAGATGGATCAGCTTGGCAAATCAAGTGCGTGAAACAGCTAAAACCATCATGTTTTACTCACGAACTCCAAGTTATGTCTACCAAGAAGGACAATTGAACTCCACTTGAACTAGTATACAGACATTTTAGAAATTCCATAAACGACTTGCATCTTACAAAATATATTATTGCGTAGTAGATTATAGGTTAGACAACACTACGCGTTTAGAACTTGCCAGGCGTAAAATATGATCTATGCACGTACCTAGGGGCGAAACTAGAAAGACGTGAGCAAAATACTTTAATCCGCATTCATAACAGCTATATCAAACAAACGTAAACGTCATATTTTAAAACCCAAACATTCATAAATAACATGTAGGAAAGTTAAAACATACTAATATGCTAGTGACCGACGGCTACGTCACCTTCGTGCAGAAAATTGGGAAATATATATTTCACTACTAGTCCGTAGAGTATGGGTCATATGGGCTTAAACATATTGTATTTATTAGAAGGCAACAAACAATATCATCACTTATTGTCAGATGCCAACTCGTTAACAGCTTACAAGTTTTGATTCACTACAAATGATATTCATTTAAACGTTGCTTTAATCTAAGTTATAGAAGACAATCATGAGCGCGACGAATTATTCATAAGCCAAAAACATGTGACAGCGTGTAAGCATATACATCGTTGAAACAAGAGCGATTTGTACAATTATCTTTGTACTAATGCACTCCAACTTCAAAGCCACTCAAGTTTTTCTTCGCATTAGCTATTTTGGAATTAAGATGTAATCTTCACATAAGTTTATGTTTAATTCCCAAATTAAATGGGTAACTAGGTTATAGACTAGAACTGCAAATACTTAAGTATGGTATAGTAGTTCAAACCTTGGTGTAACTTGCCTAATTCGTCTTCCATAGGGTGGATCCAATCCTTAACACTGCTCTCGCAAGGAGACTGACAATTACCGGATAACGTAGGAAAAAGTTTGGGAAACCCTGGGAGTCGTATACTTCAATATCTTCTGTGTAATGGTGCCATCACTCTACCATCGCACAAACTATCAGTTGCAGAAAGCACATGCACACACACAGCGAACTTGATTTTAAACAAATTTCACTAAGACGTTTAAATGAACCAAACTACTATAAACAGCTCCTGGAGGAGCGAGAGAAATTATACGAAGTAGAAGAATGCGCATATGCACTCCAGGACGATGAGGTTACTTTTCCGTGGGAATAGAAACATATGAGGTGTATGCAAGCACAGGCGCTTAGATGCGAAGCCGTGCGAAGGCACGCATAAATGTCATGCCGGTAAAGGAAGGGAAAGGGTTCGTTCTGCATAAACAAACAGTAGATCTGACAGCATTTTGGGATTGTCCTTAGCCTGACATCCACTGTCAAATTGTAACATGAATAGCTCTATCCTTTCGTGGATCAAGCATTAATCTTATCTGCATGAATCCTATTTTTGACAACCATACTCTAAGGGCTGGTGGAGCCTGAATCAACTTCAGTGTGGTGATAAACTATGAGGTTATAACTGAAGAGGCTTCATTAGTACATATGACACTTCCTCGAAATGTGTGCTTTGTGTTCATTTTAAATTACATGGCAAATACTGATAACCACCCAAGACTCTAATTGTAAAAGTTCCGTCAGCGCCTTGGGACGCTCTTGCCTCCTCGATTATTCCCTACTCGTAACATGCTGACTATAAATTAATATTCTGTTGTTGCCATAGGGTAAATACCCCTAATCATGAAGCAAAAGCAACATTTGTCTGGATTATTCGTCATCTGCTATCCTCTAGAAGGCTGTTGGAAAATTTTTTCAATAGTATGAGATTTTAATGAACATAGTTTATCAGAATAGAAATTTTCGTGCACTATCTTAAAAGATTCTATGGTAGCTTATGGGCCAAAATGTGCCCAGCTTAGCTTTTCTCAAAATAAAAACGCCTCATTGCAAATTAGAAAATAATTTATGAATTAAATATATGAAAGCATAACTGCCAAGTTATATCTGACATCTAGTACAATAATTGTTTGACGTGGTGCATACGGTCATGTAAGCTAGTAAAGGAAAACCATAAAGCATTTTAAAAATGCTCGTTAATTTAAGTATTTGAAGTATTTAAATATTTGACTGCAATGTTTCGAGCTAGAGCGTTTGCTGTACTAATGCCTTCCCTATTGCTGGCGTGGATACGAATCCCACCGAGGACGCCGAGTTTTTCACAAGTGGGTCAAAGGAAGTATTAAAATATGCCAAAATCCTCTGTGCCTGGTAGTCAACTGGTGGATTCTATATTGATTGCTTAGGAAATCCTGCTAAGCAGTCAGCTAAATATATCAGAATTGTAATAGGCAGGGCGGGTAACTTGACCTAAGTATGATTAAATTCACGGCTCCCGGTGGGGCCTCGTAGCTTAGTTGGCTAGAGCGTTGGTTGTACTAAAGCCTTCTCCTTGCTGGCGTGGGTTCAAATCCCGCCGAGTTTTTCACATTTGGGTCATACGAATGTTTACATAGAGAATTAAGTTTATTTTTGTATAGAAATATGTATATACATGAAATAAAGGGATAAGACTATCTCTTGGAAAGAATGCATATACGTATTCAAATAAATGCGATATCATTAAAGGTTTTGGTGATATTGTACGCTTTGTTTAGGTCTGGAAAATAGGCCTCAGAAGTCAACGCTCAGCTTTGTGTACTTATATAACTCACAAACGAAGATAATCGCAAGTCTCTCTACTCTTTTTGAGATTCACTCGTAGTCTCTTTAGAAATTATTGTACGTAGTCAACTGATAAACCCCCGCCTGAATGTTCTTAGCTATGGCCATGCTTTACCACCACCAGTAGTCGCCACTAACTTCACTACTTTTCAATTTGAAATACTTGATTGATTTGAGGACTCTGGAGTAATTTAAGGACATTTTTACTGCGTATTTCTTGGAATATTGCTTTAAGATTGAATATTTTGAAAAGTACTCTAAGCCCACGTTTATCTACACGAATGCTACATTCTTCGTAAAGTTTCTGCAGCATGAAAAAAACGGTGCTTGCTAACTTCAATCAGAGAAGGAAAAAGGGAAAGTCCGATTAAAAATGGGATCCCGGTACAACTGGGCTGATGCATGCCAGCTAACTTAAATAGTCTATTTGAAAGCAGCTTAAGTGATATAATCATCTCACTGACCGTTTTCTTGCGTCTTGGAGCTGCAAAGCTGCCCTTAAACTGGAAGGCGTTTAAATAATTTGTAAATTAGCTTAGTAAGGACAAAACTTATGGTCGAGGGCCTGTTTTAAAAATACACCAAAAAGTCTTCTGCATTTCATGCTACCACTTATTCTGAAATCCACAAAGTTATGCCTACATAATAACCTCAAAGCATTTTGAATTTATGCGGTTTTGTGGAAAACTGCAAATAAATGGGGATGGGAAAGTGGGAAAATGAAAGAAATGGAAGTGGATGATGTAACCGTTTTCTTGTTTTCTTCGTGCTTCTATCTTTGCCTCTCGCTGTTTACGTTTGCATTATCAGTGGCAAAATCCCAAGGACTATTCTCCGTTCATATTCTGATCATCTACACGGTTTACGTCATTGGAGGGAATCTTGCTCGCATGCTTACATAATGCATCCGATCTCTGATTCACGAATTACTCAAATTGTCATGCTAACAGTACATTATGGACGCCGCTTAATGGCTTGTCTTTCCAGTTTTTTAATGAAACGTTGATGTGTTTCAACGTATCCTGAAGCGTATGGATAATAAGTAACGACTTTCTAGATAGAACACAAGAACAGAAACACCCGCAATACGGGTTTCTTTGCAAACAAAATTCCAGAAATATTGTGGTTTATTTTGACATCATGCTTAATTTTACGGTCAGGTATAAATTGAGGGTAAGGGTTCGTTTTAACTATAGTGTTCAGGTTAAGGATTAAGATAGGGTTACGGCTAGTGCTACGCACGAGTGTTCGCATTCCGGGTGTGTGTGTAAAAGGAAGAAAAAGAAGAAGAGGTTGTTCGATCGCCGGAATTCTCGCGACCGTTTACGGGACCATATGTATAATCCTGGCCTATTTAACTATTAATCCTCACCAAATGCATTATCTAACTTGTAAAACAGCACTTACCCTAACGAAGCTTTTGCCTCCGGTTGATAGAACGATCATATATTACTATGAGTTTCTTTGTTTAAAGGGTTCTTTTGACAGTCACCTGGCCTACCAGCGTTTTTCAAATTTTCAGGCTTTTGATTCTGGTTAGATGCATGTTATTTTATTATTTTTCCGAGCACGTCCAATGTCAACAATTCTCAAGTCCTCATCATCACAGAACATTGTTTGTTTTGAAGCATTCACGCTTATCGTTTTAAAACCCAGTCTTCCAAAATGAACTGCAATTTTGTGAGGTGGTTATCACGTCCGGCCTTTTATTCCGTCCTTAGTTTGTCTTCTTTACACGATATTACTTCACCAGAGTTGTTTTGAACACTGTGGCATATTTTCAGTTATAAAAGTGGCGTTTATCACTCCTGCATGGGCTGAGATAACTGTAATGTGCTGTAGAGATGCAGGACGTATGCTCAACTATATCAGTACTAAACTTCCACTTTTACATTCTCAAAATTATCCAATCCTCGTGCTTAACCCTACTATTGTGGGAATCATGTTACACCCTTAATATTTGGTAACCCTACTTGTCTCGCGTTTCACCACAAACAAGATTGTAATGTCCGATTTACAGACTAGTTTTTATAAAATGCCACCAGACGGTTACTTCCGGAATCCCATAGGATATAACTGTCATTGAAATGTCTGACTCTTTTTACCCAACATTTTTTTATGTTTTCTAACTCTTGCAGGTTGTTCTCACTGAGTTTATTTTGTGTGCGAACTGCCACAGAAAGGCAAGAGACTTGTCCTGACTACTGATTGACATGCTAATGCGTTAAAGCTAACATAAGCATGAAACATTCCTGCTAACCAAGCTCAGTAGAAGTCAAAACCTTGGTTTTGTAATTCCGTGCTACTTGCCATGCTACTGGCGCATTGCGCCGACTTCAGAAATAATTTAAACGATTTCAAAAGGTTTAAACTTTAGCCAAACTATCAACCCGTGTTACGATTGAAAGCTCAGATTGCCAAACATATGCTTTCAGTCATTCGTTGTCGGCCGTTTACAATGACATGGGAAATGAACTCGGGAATTATGTACAGTGTTTATGGAGCAAAGGGAAAGATTACTGATACTCTTCGTTCGCAAGCCGCCTGCATGGCGGATATTGGAGTTGGGAGCTGAGGGGATGGGATTCAGTGTAGGCTGTGAGCACTGTCTGTCTGTGGAGCACGTGTGACAGTTATCTGTCTACTGTCTGTCTGTCAGTTGTCTGTGGAGCACAGTTATCAGGGGGTGGGCGCATTGTGCGACAACCACTTGTAGTCGGCCAGGGAAGACAGACTGCGTGTATAAATGTATTCTGATAACCGGACGCTAGGTCCTCTAACGGAATCATCGCTGCCTTGGCTGTTGCTGGCACCCACGGGCACAGGTCTTTTGAGTGGTGTGATTATGCCCTGGTACTCTGAAAGGATTCTTTGGCATCCAAATCCACTCCGCCATGCAGGCAGCGGGAAAACGATGATTATAACTAACCACTCTCCCCTCCAGAGCCAAAAAAATACTATATTATTCCCAAATTCATTCTCCAGGTCATTTTAACAGCCTGAAGTTGGATGACTTTTTCCAATCTGACGTTTAATATATCTTCTCTTGTAAAGTAAAACAAATTTTGCATGTCAGGGAGGTCTACCATCTTACTATTGCACAAAAATCATTCATCCAAATGTTGAAACCAGTATTTTGATCAGAATTTCACAGAGAGTACGGGACACTAGAAAACTTTTAACTCCCAGTAAGTCAATTGTTTATGCGAAGCAATAGAAAATATCGCTACAATTGAACTAGAATGATACAATATTTTTTTATGTGGCATTCAATTTCCAGTGAATATATCAGTAAGATTTTTGATTCTACCAAATGTGCATGAAGTATGGTGTTATACGTGTCAGTTCTATGCGGGTCATTTTCACTGGGAAGCCATTTAAATAACGTTCGATCATATTTTCTTTGAGGTACCGCAGAGAGTTCTGCTTGTATCAAAAAATCATGTTTTAAAATCAGTATGCCCTATGCATGTCTGTATTTTTTAACCTACAGGTAAACGTAATCGTATTCTGAATGCGGGGCTTTGTTATTTTTTCTGCTCCAGACAAATTGTTCATGGACTCAGACCTCCAGTATGAGGCGCAAGAAGGCGAACGAGTCGACTCCCCTTCTTTTCTCCGAGTTGCCCTTTCAGACCTACGAAGAGGTTATCCTACACCCTGCATTTCGACGAAAGACAGTCGTCCTGTTGGGAGCACACGGTGTTGGGCGTCGCACGTTGCGGCGTAGCCTTGTGCAGTCAAGGCCAGACCTCTTTGCTAATACTGTATCCCGTAAGTAATTCCTCACCGTCATTGCACGGATTCTATTTAATAAAATAGAACCGTAGAGCCCGTCTTAAGTAACTTCGTGAAATTACCGACCATATTAGCAAACTGACTTCAACCACCCCCAAAGCATCCCTTTCCGAGCCTACGTAGGAAGGATGTTTGGCAATGTATCTTACCTTGGTTACCCCCCACCAGTTGTCTTATTCAAACCCAAAACCATTGAACTCATGGCTACTATAGGGATGAAGTACATTATTTATGTGGTGTGTAAAATCTAGTGTGAGGATTCGATTCTCATAATTTTCCACTGTGCCCCTTGTTTGATTGAGTGTTTTATATATTCCTTACTGCTTTTGACCATAAAAACGTATTATTTTTTGGAACCAAAACTAGTTTGTGCAGGCAGTTATAAACACCATAGCATGCGTCGCACAGAGATTATCATATATGCTTGCGCCAAGAATAAGTTAGATGATGGTGCGATTGAGCATCAAAATAAGCAACTGCGTGTGAATTAAAAAGGTCAAAAAAACGTAAGGGTCCCATTGGTATATTTCGACTCTCTCTCCCTCTCACTCTCTCTCCTTAAAATTCCCTTTTAAACCTGGTTGTCCCGCACAGTGTTTCACAGTGATATACTAAGAAAGGATTACTTCGGTAAATCCTGCACATTTCCGCATTCTAGTTGCACATTTTTATAAGCTATGAATAGGCTTTCTAATGCAAAATATATTAAGTTTGGTCATTTACATTCTTTATTTACCATGATTTCTGCTACCTAGAACTAGTTTACGTTTCTTGCGCGAAGACCAACCTTTAATGATGCTATTCATCTTATTTACATTGACATCTCAGATCAGCAATTGTCTTGAATAGGGGCAATATAAAATGCAAAGCAAGTAGTAGAAATAAAGTGTAAATTGAAGAGCGAGCTCATGCAAACGAGTGGATCCTCAGCGCTTAATTTCTGTGAGTTTCTGTAGTGAGACATACTATTTCACTTTCTGGCTAGATGGCCAATGTAAATGCATTTGAGTTTAAAGAGCTGAACAATCTTCTATACAGAATATTGGATTCGATAAAATCAAAGCATAAATCAGACATTGGCAAATTCTCATACTTAATGGGTAGAGTCGAGCATAATTTATTAGTTTTCATATTGGTCTATTGATCACCTACGAACGCTCGCTATTCTGGTATGAACAAGTTCGGAATCTTTTTATCAGATACATTCGAAATGCAAATGCAGTCTCCGTGATCCCTAGTATTTACTAACAACAAACTAGAGTAGCATGTGAGAGCATGCGAGCCAAATTTAGCTAAATGAACTCTTGGATTTTATAGGAAATGATAAATAGTTTTACCTGCATCTAAGAGATCTGGATAAACCTATTCTCTGATCACCTTATCTCATAAAAATTTGGCGATTTCATTTAAACTTAAACAGTCAAAGTCGTGGAAAGTGTTTCGCATATAGGACATTGTTAAGCTTTGAAATACTTTTATAAACATCAATTTTAGATAAATAACTCCAGGTATAAAAATATCATCCTTTCTTCGCGAACTTGAAGAACAGAATAAGAGTTCAAACTTAACTTGCGGAAATTTTTTTCTCGCTGCAAATTGTGGCCAATAATGAGGCAAAACCTAAGGTATGTGACATTGCCTGTACAAAGTGCAGCCTGACAAAAATGGACCAAAGCTTTGAAACAATAATGAGTGCGCTTAAGCAAAGAAAACGTAAAATATAGAAATAAAACATGATAGTTTTCTATTTAAAGATAAAAAAACAGTTCAGAAAATCTGTAAATTCTGAAAACTTTAAACATCGTTGTAATTGAGTTAACTTATGTTTTGGATTTACACATAGGCTGTTCACGCAAGTAATCTGAGTACGTTAATCTGTACAAGTGCAAGCGCGTTTAAAAAGAGTCCTTTTATGAAGGTTTATACTAAAATTTTCTTAAAGAAATCGTTTAATGTCAGGTATGGTACGTGGCAAACAGACTACAGATGCCGTATGGATTCCAATATCCTTTCGCGAGATTTGGCTATATTTATCCGATTTCCATTAAGATAAGTTGACTAAATTAAGCAGGTTTTTGATTGATTTCTCCGAAAGAGGCCGGTCAGTAACTAATGCACTTAGATGCAATTTTTCGCGCAATCGTAGCCCAACAATTATTTGCTTATCAAGAGAACTCTGTTCTTTTAAAATTTCTTTGTAGTTATTCTGGTATTTAAGAACGCCAATTGGCAGATCGTCCGTGAAATAACGGCGAATACTTCAAGATTTTCAGTGCTTTCAATGAATTGCACACAAATTTTGATTCTGCTGTTGTGTATCAAAAACTTCACACTAGGCTATTTCTTAAATTTATGGGACATTCAGTCAACTGAAGATGACTGCATTGGTCATATTCATAAAATCATGCAAACATGAAATCTACTCGCCAATTACAATAAATCCCCAAGCCAAAATTTGGCAAGGAATCTGCTTGAGATTTAGTAAAAGACTTTCTAAAAGAAGCTACTTTTTGAGAGCGCATTAACTAGGTATTTTCCGGATAGGTGTTTGGCAGATTTTTATCTTTTTGAGGTACGATTATGAAGTTTGATCGCTTTTACTTTCCTGAAGAGAACAAAATAATGTTTACGCTCTAACTGAAAGACCTCAATTTTTTCGTTTTATGGAAGCCTCTTTCATTGCACTTGCTTACATTTGAGCACCGTTCTAAGGTTCAAACTGCAAAACATCGTGATCGATTAAACAATTATATAGGGCGATATCTCATTATGTTTCACCCTTTAGGGCTGTTTAAACAAAGGAGTTTTAGAAAGGTTACTTCTGTGTTTTAGGGCTTCATCACACAGAAAATTCAAAACCTGCTTTTTACAAGCGATAACATTTCCGAGTTTTTTTAAAACAACCTGCCTTATTGTTTCTTGTTTCCTCTGATTTAGGCAAAAAGATTAATTTCCCGGTGCGGCCAGTTCAGTTTAGTAAAACTCAAATTTAGATTACATTCTTCTCAAGGAAGAACATGGGCAAATTATTATGCTTATTCTAGGAGAGATAACGGCATAGAACACCAGTGGAATGCCAGTTAACGTAGTCATCCGCCTAACCTTTTAAAACGTTGATATAAAAAATTATTCATGACCATATTATACACCTTAAAATAGGCATTTCTCAAAAACTTCAGGCGAATAGACACAATGTGCAGCATTTTTGTTGATGACAATTTATATTCTCAATCTTGCACGTCGTGTTTCCTGAGGTAATTAACATACTGTGCTTCTAAAAAAACTAAACCAGCGCTTTTTTACATATAACCTACAGGAGCTTTCCCCTTACTTAAACATATCTGGAGACCTATGCTCTTGACGAAGAAACACGTATTTAAATTAATGGCTTAGCATTGTTTCCGGATCTTTTTTTCAACTTTCACTAATTGTATCACAAATGGCAAAATGGATACATTATAGGTGCAAGCTATGCTGGATGCAATATTCTTTGATCTTCTCTTTGAGCACAAATTAATGAATAAGTACACCCTTTATTTACCTTAAAGATAATTGAATGCGATTTTGTTACTCGTGTCTTCCGTTTTCTTATACTAATTTCCCGGTATTTTCAATCTTTTTGTCACCTCCGAAACACATGACAGCTCAACCGTCAAAGTCTGACGATGGATCACATGCTCAAACAAGTTTAAGAGCTTTCTCAAAAATAAACCATACTGTTAATGCAGGTCTCCGATCCATGGCATTTGAGATCTCTTGTTTGTCATAATATGTCGCATTTTGGTCCCGAGGAGTAGCCTCTGATTTTAAAAAGTCAGTTTTTTTTCGAAAATAATCTTTTTATGAAAAAAGACTTTATTTCATTATAACTGCAATACAGATGGATGACACCTCGTTTGCTGTAAATACTTCTAGTGTTCCAAAATGTTTTTGTCGAAATTCGCACAAAAAGTTCAGATATTATATCTGCCATATCAAAGGTTTCTGAAATCGCTAGCGCTGGTTCTAATGCAAAAAATATAGCAAATTCGAGGGGTTGCTGCCCATCAATTTTAAAGCAATCTCATCTCAACTCTTATATCAAATCAGCTTGGAAAGTGAGCCACATATAGAATGCTAAGACAGTCAATTATAACACAATTTAAAAAGGAAAACATTACAACATATCTTGGCATTTTCGGTCTAGAAAATTCGCAAAAATGTGTGCGTCTTGAACTTTATATTTTCGTATAGGAGCTAGTTTTTGCAATGTCAATTGTGATTGTAAATATTTTCTTCATCACAGCAGAATTTGGCAAGGAAATTGAGCAGCACTGATAAGTTATAAAGCTGCTTAGCATGTTTCTGAATTACCCACTTACTCCTGAACAGTAAAATGGCACCGGATACCAGTAATAATTTACGTGGATAGCTACATTTTGGCTAGATTTGTTTAAATCGGTGGCCATAACCAACAAGCTTACTTATTCTTTTAAAAGGTACCTAATAAATCAATACTAAATACCAATTTTCAGCAAATGAATATTTGTTTGCTGACGTAAAACTATTGCTTGTAAATTATGAATGACTTCGTTATGCCACAGATATGCATTTATGCAAGGCACTTTTTGACATAAAAATGCATCATTTCAAACAATACGAAATTTGCATAGTAAAATTATGAAATATGCTAAAAACCTATAAAATTAGTGCGTCTGTAAAACTAATTTCCTACCACAGAGCGTTAAAATCAATGAAAACCGGTAAAAACCGATAATTATTTTTATTTTTGTATTTCAAGCGGACATTACGGGTATATTTTGATATAAACAAGGGGTTTGAATAATTTTTATACATAAAACATTCTGCCTGAAATGGCTGTTTCACTAACTGTGGGTGTTTGCTTTCGCGAATTAAAAGCGACGTTCACAAATCACAATGCCGCAACAATGCACAACCATCAAACAATTAGAGAATCATCTTAATAAGTTCGAAAAACTAGCGTAAGTTAGCTGATTTCAGCAGTTAAAGTTTGTAGTCAAATCAACATTATAGTCTATTCCAACCAATGAAAAGTCGCGTGAGCCCTTCAGTTGAAGTAATGAGAACGTCCACATTAAATAAAAACTAATATATCATCCTTGATTCTGTAAATGTGATTTACACGTGGATAGTTTTCATAAGCCCAGCGGTTGTCTTGAGCAGGCCATCAAATTAAAAGGAAGCTAGCAAAAATCAAAAATGAACCACATAAATAGTTCAGTAATGCGAAATGCCCTGCATTTGTTTTTGTTCATATAAAAACAAGAACGAGGGTTCATGTCACGCAGAACAGCAGCGCTACCATAAATTGGCAAGCAGACATAAGCAATTAGGCTTCAAGGGATATGGGAATCTGTCACATTTCGCCCACTACTTTCGTAGCAATGATAAACCAGTCTAACAGGTATCAAAGCGTAACGTGGAAAAATCCGTTGTCTGATGTTATGCTTCGGAATAAGCGGAAATATGCGCTTTGCAGCGGATTAAATAAATGAAAAAATCACGCTTTAAAATATTTGGGATGCTGAAGGCATTTGCTCAATTGTCTTTGTCAGCGTGATGGGCCCACCCCGGAAAATGACAGGTCATTAGGGTTATGTAAACGGAAGAACTTTATAGCCTCAATTTAGCCTTCACATGCGGATGCATGGATGTCATAAACGCTGAAATGCTACCTTGATAGGTGCTATGATATTAGTTGGTAGCGACTCCAAAAGGAAAAGTCGACCTCAGGATGGGTGGATTGCGCCCTCAGAATGGTGTTTCAGCTTGATGCATGGCAGTAGAAATACTTGTACTAATATATAACGCATGTAGAGCCTTTGGGTCGCAACTCCGTTTTTCTAAGAATACGTTGCAGCAAAACCTCTGACGGCAGTCCATTATCAGCTGGCACACAGGTGAAGACTAGGTAGACGCCATAGGGTGACGTGCATCAACCATATACTTCCAAACAGAACTGACGATGTCTTTTTTCTCGCGTCCACCAGCAAAGCTTGAATACACCATCAAGGATTTCTTCCAATAGAAAAAGAACTGTATGGAGGTGTTAGTATTATTATGCTTCAAGAACGAAGTTCATTTATACGTTATATTATGTAATATTTTATGTTATAATGTAAATTTATTGCTTTCTTGCAGCTTTTTGGGTTTGAAGGTGAGATAGCGCTGAATATACTTTTTCACCTCTCTTTAGAGCACCAGATGGTTTCTCACGCGTAGAAATATCTGGACGATCTCACCGAACAATATCATACGAAATTGTTTTATCCTACCAACCTGCTGAACTCAGTAGAATAGAATTCGGAGTTGGGAAGGACACATTTCACCATTTATTTGCAATAAAAATATGGTCATCGAAAGCTCAACTTAAGATCTATTTATGTCAATGAATTTCAATCAATGTTACAAGATCTTGGGCTACAAAGGTTACCAAAAGTAAAGTTAAAACGTAGCACGAATGCCTGCATCATCTTGAGATCCTACTGGGGCGCATTTTACATCAGAAAGATCATCGGAGGAAAGGCCTCTGCGTGATTATGTACCCGTCACATTAGGACAGCAAGCACCGGATAGAACTAAAAGGACCTCGATAACTTAGCATCTTCCAGTGCCGCAAATTTCCTTCACCTTGCGTTTTCATTCCATCGCGTTGCCTACGCATAAATACCTAAGTTATTTATTGGTATGGCAATCGTACACGATATTTATTCCCGAATCCTTGCAGTCCTGCAGCATTGCAAGGCATATTCTTATTTCAGTGCATTTTTCCAATCAAGCAAACGCATAATGCTCTTCCCCGAGGCGGCTTTCTAAATTCCTGAAATGCTGTCATCAATCCTGTCCGCTTCAGATAGCAGATGCAATTGCTAGTTAACATCGAGTCCTTAAGGATCATTTGGACCAGGATTTTGTATTGATGCTTACATGTGCTCTAATTCTGATACCTGAATTTTAACACCCAAGTAAACTAACTGCTCTTATTTCGACATCTTGAATTAGAATTCCCAAGACTTCCGTTTGGATTAATATCATGGGATTTAACATAAGTTTTCACATCGCTTTTAATATTATCTGCAGATATTGTGCTTGCAAGCAATTGATTTTAGCATTTAAATATCGAGTGCTTTGCACTTGTCAAATACAAACAACTTAAGTATATGTTTATGCGTAATTAACGGTTATTTCTTGGTGTATATGAGCCAGTGGGTCAATCTCCTCCGCATAAATTTGGATGTAATTTGTGTCCACAAACTTCTACAAAATAACAGTCAAATTGATCGTGCATATTGTAGAGGCGGAAATCATACTTAACTAGTATGCATTTTGCCCATTTTTTCGAATAAAATATAGTTCATAAAAAAACATTCAGATAAATATCGTTTCTTGTACT
Organism: Schistocephalus solidus; assembly: GCA_017591395.1. Lineage (NCBI taxonomy): Eukaryota > Metazoa > Platyhelminthes > Cestoda > Diphyllobothriidea > Diphyllobothriidae > Schistocephalus > Schistocephalus solidus. Next base: position 189,000 of record WEDG01005129.1, read on the forward strand.
TGTTTGGCTGCGTTTTAAATCCTCTGCAACTTTTATATTTGCACAAAGTGTATTTTTCAATTTTTAAGAAATTTCCAATTTCCGAGTTAGTTGAAATTTGCCTAGCTGCTAAACTTGTATTCCGAATTCTAAAACTGTAATGTTTGTACTTTTTGTGTAAAGAAAATGCCATATTTTAGGCACAACAAAGAAGCATTTATAGAAGTCCCATAAAATTCTGCAGTAAATGAGGGTCATATTGTATAAATTGCAAGCAGCATTGATGAATGGATAGACCCAATGGTTTAAAAATGAACATTTCATGGTCTTAAAGATTTTCTAATAAGATTTTTAAAACTTAATGTTAACCTTCCTTCTAGTATGGATTTTAAGACGCAATTAACTGCCAAATATGTGCAATAATGTCGTTCTGACAAGTATGCAAAACATATACTTAAATGTATAAGGTCTTCGAAAACCAATGCGCCATTTTATGCTTCATATGTGCATATTTTTGGCAGTTTTTATTGTATCCAGTTCAAACTTCGGTATCCTATCGGGAATAAAAAGTCATAGGATTATCTAGCATGTTCATATTTATTACAATCCTACTAACTTATATTTTCTAGTTGAAGACATACTTCATGATTTTGGTTAATATTTAATGTACTAAAACATATATGGTATATTCAGGGAGTCAGCTCAATGAGATAACGAGAAATCAGTTTTTCGTAACATGTTGATGATAAACTCCAATTGAAGAATATTTATCAGAAAGCCGAACACGTTTAATTGGTTACCTATGTCGAGTCAATCAATTTTCCTGGTTTGACAGATTGGTCTTGAGAACACCAACTGCGGTTAACTGCGATCAATTTTATTGTCTTCTTCGTCTTATTTTATTTAACAAATCTATTGGACATTTTTTTCCAAATTATTAGTAAAGAGATGTTTGAACACGTATGAATCTTAAGAAAATTATATTTTTCAGGATGAGAGGAGTACTTAAAGTTGTCCGAAAACGCCTTGAACGCCTTTTGATCAAACCTCTCAAACGCACTGAGTAAATTATTACAATATGGACCTAGATATGTAAGACATAAACGAACGTTTTGCCCTTTTATCAAGCAACAGGAAACAGGGCGTCCACCATTTGAGCTGTGTCATACAAAATGTAAAATATGTTCCCAAATTGTGGAAAGCTTATTCATCAATCACGGGCCTTCCCATGTATGGAAGCTGGATTTACAAAAACAATGATTACTAGGACAAAGTCGTTGTGTGTTTCTCCAATGTTCTGATGATCTAGTTATACAATAGACTAAAGCTGTCAACTGGTCAGCAAAAGGATCTGGTTTAACTTTCACGAGAAACGAGCGAGCGATCCTACAAGCTTCTCTTCTCTCCATGGCAAGCACATATTGCTAAAGCAAAAAACTACCGGTTTTTTATAATTCCCCTCCCTCTTGGTCTGTGTAACGTTTATAATGTTCTCCTTTTAACATCTGATTATACCCAGGCAAGATGAGAAGATAATGGTCCTGGCAGCAAGCATAAGACGAACGTATTTGCAGTCTCTTACTCTGAAAGGTCGCAGTGCTGCCCCAGCATTATAAGATCTCTTTGTAGAGGAATATGGTGGCAAATGGATTATGCCTTTCAAAAAATGCTAAATCCATATCACACAATTAGTACCCAACACTGCATGGTAGATTGTGATTGTCTGGCTTACTTTTTTTGTCCTTCTTGTGTAAAACATTCCTGTTTATTCCGTTAACTCCCCTCTATGTTAGTAAATGTTTGATTTAAAAAACAAAAATGCAATCCAGGGGTACGGCTGCTTCATCTGGTTTCCCATGACAATCAAGTTTGCTTATGCAAAATGTTAAAAAAGAAAATTGTTAAATTTTGCTAGATTACTTGTGAGAACTTCAAGTGTTATCTTCATTTTTCTAATATAAATATGAAGTTAAATTGCACTACTTGGAATTCATACAATTTCATGGCTATTTTAGTTTGAATGTCTTCCTCAAAATTTTGCGGTCTGTTGTGGGTCATCATACAGTGGCTTGCCCTATCTACAACATTTCCCTGTGAAAACCACAGTTTTGCTTACATTTCTCAAGAAGACTTTACTGAGAGTTCATCCACAGCTATTCTCTCTATTATTTTGGGCAAAAGACTGAAAACAATTTGGCTACTAGTAATCAAAGATTCTTGCTTTTACCGGCTAACGCAAACAACTTTGATGATTTAAATAAATATACCTTTTGTTTTATTATCATTTTGATGTTCGCCTTGATACATATCGACCATGCTCTATATTTAATGTTCCAACCAGTGTTCGCATTGATCCATTGGTAACCAATTAATTTTCACTTAAAACCATGTTTACTATCTACTTGTAAGTAGAGCTTTGCACCTTTTTAAGATTATATCAGTGAAAATTTTACTTTTGCAGACACTACTCGCAAACCAGAGCCCTACGAAATTGACGGAGTACACTTTTACTTTGTTCAGAAAGAGGAGATGGCATCGGACATATTAAACAAAGAGTTCCTAGAATATGGAACGCGAAAAATATCCTTTTTGGGACGCGACTCGACAGTGTACGAAAGGTTATGAGCTCAGGTCGACTTCCGGTACTGGATGTTGAGCCAAAGGCACTCAGAATACTTCGATCGGCGGAATTTGCACCATTTGTGATTTTTATTGCGCCACCATGCCTTAGTCTGCTTATTCGAGACTCTATGCATGAAACCATGGTAAGCCTCTTTCTAATATGAAAATGTGTTACTCTTATCATCTCTTGCTGTGGATCTGTCTAACATATCATGTTCCGTTTCGTTGTAGAACAGTGCTCTGGCCAAATTGAATAAAGAGAGCGAAATAATGGAATACGTTTATCGGCCCTATATCGACAAGGTAGTGGTGCACCAGAACGTAGATGACAGCATACAAGAGATTATTGACTTTATAACGGAAACTCAAGAAAGCAAACAATGGGTACCAATTTCTTGGGTATTTTAGAAAGCTGTTCCTTGTTATCTACACATCTCTGGACTGTCGAATTGATTTCAACTACCCAGCTGCGCATATTTATGTCCCTCCGTGACATGTTCTGTTTGATGGGATTCTGATGAAACCTCCGCATCACCTGTCTGAAGGAAGTCGACGAATGTCTCATAAATATTTTCTAAATGGCAAAGTTACACCTGTATATGCGTTTAACAGTTGAATTTACCTTTCAAAAGTTTTTGCCTGTCGGCAAGTTGTGCCAAGTCTTCCTCAAGGTGCGCAACATCCATCAAAATTGTGCCTTCTTCAATTATTTGCTCCATATACAATGCTGAAACTTCGTGTTACTCAAATCCCTACACAAAGTGATCAAAAAGAATTTCGATGACACTGGACAAGGGAGAACATATACTTCTTATTTCAAATGCAAACACTTATTCCACGAAAACCTGGGAACAGTTCCCTAAAAAGGCCGAGGTTCTATGGTGATATATAGGTGACTATACCTGTAAAAATGATTTACTTAGATGTCAGTGAAGAAAACAAAACAAAAGTTTCCTTCTCTTATCTATTTTGTTTCACAGCTACTTTGAGTATGGAAATAAATATAAGATTCCTTCTATTAACTGAACATTTTTTACATTTCACTTAAAACTGTTTCAATAGTAGCATACTTAAAAACTTTATCATGAGGTTTGAACTTCTGTTCTTCAGTTGACACTTAAAAATCAATCAGCCATTTATATAAAAGATACGTTTTCTCATCGCTTTAAAAAAAACGTAATCCTTATACATTTCAATATATTAAAAGACGTTTTTAATCTAAGGACTTTTTTAAAAGCCGTTAAAGAATTTTCAATCATTGAATTGCATTCTTTCCCTTACATTTTTCTGTGGTTTGAAATATTCCGAGAGCAATTCAGGAAGCCACTATCGGCAGGCTAGTGTAGGAATCCACCGAAGTATTATTAATATAAAATGACCTCCCAAATGCAGTGGTGTCTGCAAGAACTTCCAACAGTACACCAGTTGTTTAGATTGCTAGTGCAATCGACCTTTCTGCTTAAAGAAGAAGTCCTACATACCTTTATAGGGAAATAAAGCTTCTAGCTGTGAATAGTAGCATCAGACAGCAAGACACATTACAATTACACAGGCTACGTTGTTTTATATCCAGGATTATATTCAAACGCTTTAAGGTCGGCCATTACAGTGACAATTGAAAGCAGGTACAGCAAGAAAATTAAGTTTAAATGCATTTGGCTCAACTGTCTTATACCATAGACATTGACCTTTCACGCGCTAAGATGTACAGCAACGGAACTGGTAGTAATGTTTCATTATCTTCTCCCAAAAACAAACAAAAAAGTTACAGTCATAATCATGAAGCACTTTTGCATCTTAATGAACGAAACCCACACGTCTTAAAATGAACTTTTTTTGTAATGGGCTGGCGTTTTCGATTTGGTTAACAGCATTTAAGTGATATCATAGGTAAAAAAAACGTGCCTCAACCAAGTTAGTCATCTGTTATGCATAAACAGCGGTGAAGATTAAATTCAGTCTTTTCTTTTTATCTTTCTTATTTAAGTATGAACGATAAACATTTATTTATCAACCATATAGTTGAAACTGTGTTCATAAACACAGTGTCAACTACATAGTTGATACATTGAATGTATTCAACTATTTTCATTCTGGCTAGAGCAATAAACGTGAGCTCCAAAAGCAGGGTAAAAACCCCTCTGTTAATATCTGCAGCAGACGTTTATTTCAGTAAAACGTTCTTCTTTGCCGTGCGTCTTGTTCAAAAGAAGACCTCCAGTTTTAGCAAATACGAGCAAACGTTGCATTACATAAGATTCTTACACGTGTAAACAAGAAAATGAGTTCTCGGCCATTGTATTGCTGTAAATGATATGTATAATTTTTTAACTATATGTAGTGAGAGATAAATTAACTTTATTCCTCATGGTGAAAGAACGCAGATGTTAAAACAACTTCCTTAACATTTTTCTGACAAAAATATCTTGTCATGATATCATAAGGTATACCATATATATATATATATATGTCGTGATTATGATGAAATCGAATTAAAATAAAAGTAAATGGCAAATTCTATAGTTATTCTAATGTGAACTGTAAGCTTATCAACCGATGATGTTGAGTTAAAGCCATACTTGCGGGTACTGATATCATTCAAATTGAAATATACGTTCACCAATTGGTGAAATCGGCATCCACATAATAAGTATAATTGTATGCAGTGAAAAAATGGCATGTTTTTTAAAAACAGATATGTTTCAATAAAACAACAGTTTTTGTAATTGAGGTTTACGCCAAAACCTGTCGAGAACACCAATTAAAGTGGAACGTTCATCATTAATTATTCAAAAATGTGCAATCTGCAGTAATCGTACATTCAGTTTAGCATAAGAAACCTTTTCACGATAGAAGTACAAGGGGCTTTGGCGTACAGACTTCAAAACTTATTTAAATTTAGGTTTAATATCTATCTGTAATGGATTTCACCCATAGATTGGGATAGTGACTGGTGTTTAACAGCAGATATTAAAATCAAGCCAAAATCCAGTTCACCGGCACTTGGGACGCAGTCATCCACAATACTCTTCTCTCAAACTGCATTGATGCCAGAGTTTTCAGGCTTCCCGATACTGTAGTCCCTTTTTTCAGGATCCATTTTGTTGGAATGCTTATTCTCAACATCCAAAATATAAACGCCAATATTTTAAAATACAATTTTCGGCAAGCTCCAAGGTAAACGGTCAGTACTTGGGCAACTGCTACGAAGTGTACAGGAAATTAACAGTATGCTCAGTGAAATCAAAGATTAAGATTATTAGAAACCTGAAGTATTGCACACAAGCGGCTGCCAAAAGCTCAATGTTGATCAAAATATCCGCCTTTTTTATTCCGTAATCCGTAACTCAAGGCATATACTTGAATACAGTCGAGCAACAGACAAGTAAAAGACGATGAAATTTCCTTAGTTTATCTTTGAAGTTAACTCTTGACGACTTTATTAGTTAACTTTAAACAAGGTGCGAGAATGTACTGCTAAAAGGCTTACAATCTCGCGTGGCAACCAACAGTCAGCGCCATTGAAAAAGTTATTCGCGGATTGTATGTCAAAAAAACTGACATTCACTCGGAGGGTTCATTTTCGGCCAAGCATTTTGAGAATTCCTTCTGGGCTCCATCTGCCGAAACATATCCGGTCTTAGTAAGCAACCTGAAAGGAGATTTTGAAGTATTGAAGCAGACAGGGCCAAAACCTGTCACCGATTCAGTTCATAGCTAAATAGAGTTTTATGCACATGCATAATCATCTAGGTCACTTATGCACCGTGAAAAAGGCATCTTATTATATTATCTGTAAGCACGGATAGTTGACCTTTGAATACGGAAGTTTAAAGCATTAATTAATTTAATTTATTTATTGCCAGTTTACAGGCAAGGTCAAATGGGATATATACAGTAGGGGGTCAAGCTGACAGTGAAAAAAAACTCCTGATCGTTCTTTAAAGTATTTTCAGGAGAATAAACTGCAGCTTGTTCAACAGATTAAAGTTTAGGACAGGGAAGTGTTGACACAGGTGCACAATGTAGTACTTCTCCTTTCGGTGTTGTGGATCTGGTCTTCTGTACTAGCAGCAAGTATGCCGGCGAGCGGCTGCTAGCTGTAGACTGAGGAATAACCCGATTACGGACTGCAGAGCCAGCAACATTGCCTTCAGCATGAAGTCCGGCATAGGATTCAGAGTCCGTGAACGCCATCAGAACGGAAGAGAGCTTCCAGAGAATCAGCACCCAAAATTCGTGGAAGGTGTCCTGAATGTAGAAACTAGTGTAAGCTCTCGAAAACAAAGGATAGTTTTGCTGAATTTTAATACTTCTGGGTAGTTTATTCCAGATTTCTATAGCGTTTACCGAAAAAAACTGACGGTATTTAACGGTGCGTGCCAAAGGAAGAAATAAGAATACATCTCTATGATTGGTGCGCCGACAGTGGTCGAGCTGCCTCAGGGATGTAAGGGGGTTGAAGGTTAAACCGTTTAAAAGCTTGAACAGTAAAAATAGTCCCTTCTGTAATCTACGAAGCCACAACGGGTCGAGGCTTGTAAGCTCACAGCGTTTTTGGTAGGACAGGTTTCTGTGCTCTGATGAAACAACTCTTTTAGTAAAGAAGTGCTGGACTGATTCTATCTTCCTCCGTTTACTCGCGTGCAGAAGGCTTAATAGAAACGAGCAGTATTCCAGACTAGGTCTGACATACATTTTATAAAGACTAGTCCTAATATTGCGGGTTTTAAAATTTCTGAAAATAAACCCAGTGGTTTGGCGTGCTTTAGAGACAATCAGGGCGCAGTGCTCTGACAGATTAAGACTACTAGAATATGATATGCCCAGATCCGTTATAAACCCGGGCACATTTAAGTCATGACCATCTATGCTTAGATGAGGCTGATGGTCGTCACAACTAACCATAACGGAGCATTTGTGCCAAGAGAGCGAAAGGCACCATGTGCGACACCACTGAGCGAAGGCTTGAAGATCCTTTTTTAAGAGCTAAAGCACAATGTGGCGATCGACCGGTTTATAACGATAGGCAACTTTTAAATCATCAGCGTACATAAAGGGCCTACCATACTGAAAACAATCAGGAACATCGTTCACAAAAAGGCAAAATAGAAGCGGGCTGAGTACACTACCCTGAATAACTCCACTCCTCACGTGCGTGGGGTTGGAGATAACATCGGACATTTTTACCCGTTGTGCGCGATCATTCAAATAGGAAGATATTAAGTTCAGAAGCTTGTTACCTATGCCGAAGGAGGTAAGTTTCAGCAGGAGGAGATCATGGTCAACACGATCAAAAGCCTTCGTGAAGTCGAAATAAACGGTGTAAATTGCAAAACCACTATCTCCAGATTGTAGCAAATAGTCAAAGTAAGAGAGCTGGCAGGTGTCACAAGATCTTTTTTCAAGAAACCCATGCTGAGCCGCATTAAGTAGGTTATTCTCTGTTAGGTGACGCATCAACTTGTCTTTAATCAAGGTCTCTAATATCTTTGAGGCTGCTGGCAGTGTATTTATTGGCCTAAAGTCGTCAAATGACGTAGTTCGGCCGTGTTTGGGTATAGGCAAAATGTGCGATTCCTTCCATAAAATAGGGAAGGTTTCACTTTCAAGAGCAAGATTGAATATCTTATACAGAAGTGACGGAAATATATCATTTGCATCCGCCTTTAGAACGCTGACCGGGACGCCATCTGGTCCAGGACTGTAAGATTGGCGAGAACGCCGAATGGCTACGGTTACGTCCCAGAGGGTAAAAGTTATGTTTTCGAGGACGTTACCCGTCCAAACCCGGACGTTTGGAAAGGGGGCGACCGAATGTTCACTGAAAGTTCAAGACAAGAAAGCATTGAAGCTATCAGCCGTCAACTTAGCGTCAGCTATAGGGTTTCCAAAAGCGTCTCGAAGTACAGGGTACTGAGTTTTTCTCTGCGCTTTTACTGTCCGCGAAAAGAGTTTTGCAACATTGTACTGAGGGTTTTCGGCAAAGTTAACCTCTTCAGCTAGTCGCTTTTCGTGGGAGAGCCTCTTAGCCTGTTCAAAGATTTGCTGGATCAATGGCAGGACGGAAGTGTCATTTAGTCGATGAAAACGACGCGAGAGTCTACGCAATCTACGGCGGAAAGATAACGGGAGGTATACTACATCCTTGACATTAATTATTTTCTTACGAGGAACAAAACGAGAAATGAGTGGACCTAGAACTTGGTAGAATGTATCAGTACAAACATTCACATCCAAACATAGAAAGAAGTTAGTCAAATCGTGGGAATTAAGAGGTGTTAGTAATTCCCCCATATTTGCTGATCGGAAATCGTAGAAAAAGCTATATTTTTTTGAAAAAGTTTCATCAGCCTCGATTTCTAGTGAAGAAACAACTGAAGCATGGTCTGAACTCCCAAGTGGGTCTAAAGGTGAAACTGACAATGGCTGACAACCTCTCCAGAAGATAAGATCAAGTATGTTTGATCCTCGGGTGGGAAAATCAACTACCTGATCCCACATGCCAGTATCTATGGCCTCAAGCAAGTTTCGAACTTTGCAGGACCGGTAGGTGGAAACCAATGAACTTCAGGGAGATTGAAGTCACCTGCAATCAAGCAGTACTTCATATTTAGGTCAACTGCGGCATGAAATGCCTGTGAGAGACGGAGATCGTAATCCCCGCTTGCGTTTGGGGGGGGGGCGATAGACACAACCGATGAGTAAAGAGTAGTTATCTTTTAGAACTACTCGGAGCCAACAACTCTCTTCTACCGCAGTAAATTGTCGATAATCCAACGGCAGAAAGGTAAATGGCTGTTTAATATAGATGCAGCCTCCTCCGCCACGGCCCTCGTGTCGATCGTTACGAATTTAGTCGTACCCTTGAATATTGAGTTCAGAGTTGGATACACAGGGTGTTGCCCAAGTCTCTGTAACTATTACAATGTCGGGGCTGTGGATGAAAACCAGAGTCTGGAGCAATGGCATCTTATTAAGCAGAGATCTGGCATTTAATACGAATAATTTAAGCGCACACGTTTTTGGTTTCTGAGAAGGGACAGTAAGGCTGTCAGAGTGAATGCCTTCAGCCAAAGAAATGCTCTTTTCACTTGAACTATTTGTCCGTTTCTTATTTGGAGATGTGCCTCGCCATTGGTCCTTCGTGTTTACAGTTCTATTATTAACTGTCTCATTTTTATTCGCTCCTTCAGTCCGTATTCCGGTTGAAAAAAAACTTCAGAATGCAGGCTCCCGTAGGGTTGCTTTTCTCTGTAGCAGGAGCTGTGCCTGTGCTTCGTTTTTCCAAGATGATTTTTAAGAGGTCTTGGTCGAGAATTTGATTCGGGTGCGGACAGAGCTTTCCCTATTCTATATGCCTTGAGAATGTGGATGGACTCGCCGTCCGTTAGCATCGTTTTTGCATACAATTTAAGGAGATCCAAGTCATGTTTGACTCGCTCCTTTGGAACACTTGAAGCTGACTCCGGGACCCCTTTAATGACTACATTATGTTTTCGACTCAAACGAGGGCCCGTTTGTAACTCAGATCTTTCCGCTGAGTGAGTACTGGTGACCGATTCACTTTGGCCCGGTAGGTCCACATGAACTGGGTGTTGGGCAGGCTAGAGCCAAATCTCTGCACGACTTGTTCTTCTTAGACCTTTTCTTCTTTGGCTTAACGAACTCGCCAACCTCTCCAACATCGCATGTTGGTGCAACGTCTACCAGTGATGAAGCGATGGGCGGTAAAGCCAGATTAGTGCTGATGCTACCCGAACTAAGTACTGCTGGAGTGGCGCAAGGACTAGATGGGGCTCCCTTCGGAAGTAGCGAAGATTCCTCTGGTTTACCGGGTCCAGCTATCGCGATATGTTTAATGTGACTTTTATGTAAGCTTGAAGAAGCTATATATGAATACGAATTTTGCTTTGCGCTAGGTTTATTACGAACAGGACCTTCACTTCAGACCATAAAATGTATCTTTCCCAGTGACCTAGCATTCTTTTGATATCGAAGGGATAAGTCCTCTCTTCTTAGCCTTTCTTTAACAAAATGCTTTACAAATAAGAGGTTTTAGGCACATAGCGCTTTCATTGACACAAGCCAGAAAGATAAGGAATGATAAGCAGACAACTCACACTTTTTGACAACTTCCTTGTGGACCGGCGCTTAATTTTGCGCATCGGCCACGAGAACTCAAGTTCAACATCAATAAATATATTTTATTTTAAGCCCTCAGATAGTGGGGGTTCCCAGGGTTCATTGCTAGAATGTACGTTGTTCCATATATACGTGGACGTTTATTTAAGAGATTCGGTCTATAAAGCAGAAACGATTGCGCCTTATGAAAATCTGGAGTAAAATCTAGTGCCCTGTTGACGAAGATGAACTTCAGATCAGCCTTAACAAATGAATTTATTGATTAAGCACTTCTTGAGCGCATAAATCTTCTTGAAACATAAGAAAGAAACCTTAAACAAACAAATTCTTTTTCCGTAATTAGTTAAGCTTTGTATTGGTTGTATGCGTAGACTGCAGTTTGAAATAGGGAGTTTTTTAAGTGAAAAAATCTTCCCGTCAAAGGTTTAATAATATCAAATAAGAAATAAAGCAGCTATATAGAATGCATAGGAATTTTTCATGTTGCATAAAATTTCCAGTGTATTCATTCGACTGATGCAGAAACAGCTGCGGTCAATTCGAAGGTAAGATCGCTTCCAATCAGATGCGAGTACAGTCGATTTCAGTGTGCTGATGGCCGACTAATTGGATATACTTGTAATGATCGCTAAAAAGTCAGGAATGGATAAGGGCAAAGAAAATTGCCATGGTTAGAAATTTTCAAGGCTGTCAAACAGTCGTCATAATGTATTTGATAAGAAATTATTGAAAATGTTTTATCTAGCTTTATGAAACGACTATTCCATACATGCTTATGGGGAAAACATATCCTCAAATATGTAACCTTAATCTGTAAGTACTTTTGTTCAAATAATTGCCAATGCAACTAACGGCTGCGATTTTTATTGGTTTCTACTAACTCAATCATAGATATGAAAAGATGATAAAGAGGACATCTAGTTATTCGGTTGTGTCAATTGCATTATGCCCTGAGCTAGTTCCAGAAGGTTCTGAACCGAAGAGGATTAGTAGAGCATGCTGCGCAGGTGAACTTATATCCATCAGAGCGATTGAGAAATGCAACTGAAAGCTGTAATTGTCTGAAGGGATCAAGACTGATGAGCGCAGATTATGAAGTGCCGCCGTCATTCAACAGCGCAGATAGAAGACGCCTATGCATTAGGTTTGTCGCGCAGCCGAGTTATAAAGAGCATATATGATGCCAAAAATGCAAGAAATTACGCTACTAACAGGCGGAGACAAAAAAACTAAATTTTGCAATTACATTTTACACAAATTCTTGAACAATCATAAAGTAATATAAAAATAAAGATGCTATAAGTAAACATTTGAAATTTGAAATTAAAATAAATTTCGTTATTATTTTAACACAGAAAATTCTGCTTTTTAAATAATGGATATGCGTATCTTTAGAGTGTGCACCTGTGCAAATAGTGGTAGAATAAATATAAATAAATAAACTGTATATTTCGGTCCAAGAGAGCCCCAGCATTGAAAACTTAGTATCGTGGTTTAAATAAAAACAAAGTGGATAATTGCTGCACGATGTGAGCATTCATATGAACAGTAGAAATTAGTAGTATGGTAAGCATATCTGATTCAGAACGATTTGCCATTTTAAAACAAAAGTCAACAACCTTATATATGGTGAACTAGAAAAGAAGCAGTTAAAATAACTCCTACGGTTTAATCGGAGGCTAAGTTTGGCGAGCCACCAATTAAAAAAAAACAAGGAGAACAAACTGCTTCACTAAAAAAGTAATAGCTAGATGCAATAGGATATTTTTGTGATATTGCTGACAACGTACGAGGGTTCTGAACGCTCCGTGTCATGTGAGAGATAATATAGCAGTCAGAGCTACTGTTTATAACCACCACGGATGTGAGAGAGGAGGAACTCATCGTAGACAACATAGTCGAAATGAAGAGGTAAAAAAAGAGATCACGAAAGCATCACCGAGATGCAACCTTGCTGACTGCAAAGTCCACCAATCAAAGAGGCAAAACCATCAGAACCCGCCTCGGTCATCAACTAAACCTGGAGTTCCTCGTCACGGTTGCAAAATCGCAGAAAATTATGAAAGTTGTCCAGAGTTGGCGATGCTAGTTTAAAAGGAGGAGATGAAAAAAGCTAATGCAAAGATTGACTCTGCAGATGATGATGAAAATATTTTAAGAGACCTAAATAATATCAAGGGAGCTGCCTCAAATACCAGGAGGACCCTTTTCAAAATCCAAAAACTGCGAGTTTGGGAAGGAAACAGACAATAATGATTTTATATCTCCTAAAGTTAAATATTTGCGTAATTTGGTTTTGAAAATATCTAATGTAGACGACAACCTAATTTCCAGTGGAATATTATTCCATATGCAAGCATATTTAGAGGCAAAAAACTGAGAACGGTTAGTTGTGGAGCTAAGGGGTGGTGATATGAACATGGAGGAATTACGAGTGGCAAAGGGTCGATCTACCGGAGTGAGAGCGTTATTTCAGAGGATATTTGGGCAAGAGTTAACACGAAACAGGAAGCAGAGACCAGCTTCGAGTTTTCTAACCCACAGAAATTTAATGTTTGCTAACTGGCATCTATCTGTATAAGAGATACTGGATGCAGGAAGAGAAAATAGTCCTCGAGTAAAAACCCTCTGAACCTTTTCAATCTTACTGCGGTTAGCGGTGTTAATCAGCCCAAAGAGGGGAGAGCAGTATTCTGGGATAGGAGAACAAACATGCGGTTTAGGTTTAACTTTATTTCCGGAAGGAAGAAATTATGTGATATAAAACAACTTATCTGTGCAGCATTTGCTGAAATTCGATCTGCATTAGGCGATTATGCTAGCTTATTCGTGTAACTTAGACCTAAGTCTCTTATAGTTGATCATTATTAAAGTGTACATTTTTTTAAATACTAGAGATTCAGGAAGCTTGGTGGGGCCAAAACACATGAAACTACTCTTGCATGGAAAAAATTCCATCTGCCAACTAGAGCTTTAACGTGAGAGCATTAGTAGATCAGGGTTAATTTTATCAACGCAACTATCGGCAGTGAATTTAGAAAATGAACAAATGCACTTGAGATCGTCAGCGTAGACAAAATTTTGTAAATTTTTGAGTAAAGTATAAATTTCTATTGTGTACAGAATGCAGATAAAGGGACCTATAACAGTGCCTAGAAAATCGCCACTCGTGATCGGCTGAGGTGTCGAAAAGCTATTACCTAGTAAAACCCTCTGACTGCGGTTAGACAAGTACGAAACAATGAAGTCAAGGAGAAAAGGCTGGATGCCGAGGGCTTCCACTTTCACCAGAAGACGTCTGTGTGGTACCTTGTCAACGGCCTTGCTCAGGTCAAAGTAGGTCACAACCACTGCTCATTACGAAGGGAAGTAACGAGGTTCATAAAAGCAAAGTGACACACTTCGCATGATCTTCCAGGTAAAAAACCATATTGTGTGAGCTTAAGAGATTTAAAGTCATTATTGTCTGTTTCCTTCCCAAACTCGCAACTTTTGAATTTTGAAAAGGGTTCTCCTGGTATTTGAGGCAGCTCCCTTGATATTATATTGGTCTCTAAAAATATTTTCATCATCATCTGCAGAGTCAATCTTTGCATTAACTTTTTTAATCTCCTCCTTTTGAACTAGCGTCGCCAACTCTGGACAACCTTTATAATTTTCTGCGACTTTTGCAACCCTGACGATGAACTCCAGGTTTAGTTGATAACCAAGGCGGTTTCTGATGGTTTTGCCTCTTTGATTGGTGGACTATGCAGTCAGCAAGGTTGCATCTCGGTGATGCTCTCGTGACCTTTTCTTTTCCCTCTTCATTTCGACCATGTTGTCTACGATGAGTTCCTCCTCTCTCAGTTCCATGGTGGTTATAAACATGAGCTCTGACTGCTATATTATCTCTCACACGACAAGCATCTCTTTTTTTCTAGATCCGGGGTTGTATGAACTCCTCGATGATTATTTTCGTCCAAACGAGATTTCGACATAAATGACAGTCAGAATTATAGATGTCTTCCATCAGTTAGGAAAAAATCCTTTTAGAAGATAAACTGAGAATATATGCCTAAGTGATCGTGGGAAGCCCGGCACAGTCTTAATAATTGAGTTTAGAATACCGTCAGTCGCCGAAAAGTGCGAGTTTTTAGATGAAGTATTTGCTAACGAATAAGTTCTAAGGAGAAATCATTGGCGCTGATAACATTCAATGAGGATGCCTGAAACTTCTGAACTGGTTCAACGTCCATCGTTATATGATTCGCAAAGAACGCACTAAACAATTCTCTCTTGTCAGAGTCTTCGTGAAGGAAGTTCTTGTCTTCGTTAAGTAATTTAAGAATTTCATAACCTCGTTTAGAGGAGGATCGACGGCGGAACAATTGAGCGACAGATTTTGCAGAGTTTGGCTCACTGAGTGCACAAGATTCCCTCTGTCTGTCACGTGCAAGACGAATCATAGAGGCTTATTCAAAAATCTCTGCAATCCTTAGATGTACAGATAACGAACTAGTATATTGATCTTTCAACTGCTTCCTCAATTTCTTTAGTCGTGGCAAAAGAAAGTGAGAGAAGGTGGATTCCCAAGCATAGGGCTTGCCAATGTTGGTTGGTACAAGTTCCAAGATGTTATTTGAAACGAATGACATAAGATACAAAGACTAATTGCGTAGTTCATGAAGGAGAGATACTGCCAATCCAATGAGTCCAAAAAGTGGTTAATTAAGCTCATGTCTGCGAGGTCAAAAGCATTACAAGTACGAACGGCACTAGCTTTTTCGATGAACCAATTGGAATATAACAGTTAATTAATGTATGGTCACTTTCGAAAAGGTCATGCTTAAAATCAACGAAGAGGGGAGCAATGTCGTTTGTGAAAATCAGGTCTAAAATATGCTTGTCTCTCGTTGAAGAAGGAACAAGTTGGAACCAATTAGAAAAATGAATGGTATCTAGGAAAGGCTGAAATCTGGGTGGGCAAAAGTTTGAAATCCAGTTAATTTCAGGAAAAGTAAAAAAACCCAGCGATTATTGTAATGTTCAAATTGGACTCCGAAGCAAATTTTAAAATTTCACAATGTTTTGCATCATCATCTGATGATGAATTAGGTGACTTGTAAATACATCCGAGAATCGCCTCTTGCCGAGGCGACAGGATAAAAGATGCGAGGCAGTAATTACCAGAGAATGACGTAACATCTAGATCAAATAAGAAGTGCTTAAATGAAGCTTTAATATATAGAAGACAACCACCACCACGCTTGCTTATACGGTCTTGACGGTAGAGATCGTACTGGTCTATGACAAGCAGAGAGTCGGAAATTAAGGGATGGGTCCAAGATTCAGTTACACATAAAACATCGGGCATTAACTCGAAAGCAATGGCTCTCAGTTGGGCCATCTTGTTAAAAACAGATCTAGCATTAAGTAATATGACATCTAGCGTAGTTTGAGTATCCAAACTAGGGTTATCGGAAGGAAGACTTGGTGGTGGGGAAGTAAACTGTACAGAGGAAGGTGCTGGCGGAAATTAAAATTGCTGCGGTCTACAATAAGCTAAGCTGTTACTGCTAACTAAATTAGGATTATTGAAGAGAAACATATTCGGTTGGTATCCCTTGAGAGGAAAGGTTTTTTCTGCGTTAGCCAAAATAGGAGGCCTTTAAATATAATTTTTATGAATATTGGAATAATATGAGGGGAGAATAAGATTTGAAAATAGCACAAATTTTTTAAGAAATTTGTTACCGTAAGGGGTAGGGTTAATAGATTGGGGGGCCTGAGAAGTTGCTTTGTTGGGATGATTGCTAAGGAAATTTTGGGTATGTATGGTAGATGCTGGAGGGTTGGAAGGCTTCCAAACTTAAATGATGTTTTCCTTTTTGGAACTTAAGTTTGCCCATGTTATTGATACGTTTAGTAGATTGGACAGCTGAGACCGGAGTGGATAGCGTGGAATGGGATCGAGGCGGACTTAATCAATTTTTTGGACTAAGTCAACCGTAGGAATACAAGGTAACCTAATTTGAAACGGAGAAGCAGTCGGTCTTGTCACTTTAGGTTGTCGTCCACATTAGCTATTTTCAAAACAAAGTTACGCATACATTTAACTTCGGAAGATATAAAGTACTTATTGTCTGTTTCCCTTCCCTAACTCACAACTTTTGAGTTTCGAAAATGGTCCTCCTGGTATTTGAGGCAGCTCCCTTGATATTATATTGATCTCTTATTATATTTCCATCATCCTCCGCAGAGACAATCTTTGCATTCACTTTTTCGCCCCCGTCCTTTTAAACTAGCATCGCCAACTCTTGACAACCTTGGTACTTTCCTCCGCTTTTTGCAAACCCCGGCGAGGGTCTCCAGGTTCAGTTGAGGATCAGGGCGGATTCTGGTGGTTTTGCCTCTTTAATTGGTGGTCTATGCAGTCGGCAAGGTCGCATCTCGATGATGATATAATGACCTCTACTGTCTCCTCTACGTTTTGACCCTGGTGTCCACGATGAGTGCGTCCTCTCTCACCTCCACTGGTGGTTACGAACAGTAGCTCTGACTGCTATATTATCTCTCACACTACAAGGAGCGTTCCGAACCCTCATACGTTGTCAGCGACATCCCAGCACTATCCCATTGCATCTAGCTATTAATTGTTTAGTGAAGCAGTTTTTTCTCCTAATTTCTTTTTAAATTGGCGGCTCGCCGAACTCCGCCTCCGATTTAACCGTAGGAGTTTTTTTACTGCTTATTTTCTAGTTTACCGTTTTTGTTAAAGATTGTTGACTATGGTTTTAAGAATGGCAAATCGTTCTGAATAGGATATGCCTACCATATTGTTCATTTCTGCTGTTAATATGGCTGCCCACGTAGTGAAGCAATTATCAAATTTGTATTTTTTTATACCGCAATACTAAGTTTGAAATGACGGGGCTCTCTGGGCCTTAAATATACAATTTATTTATTTATTTATTTAGATACAGTTACTGACGTAACAAGCGGGCTTCCTACATGGCTGATAGCTACTGTTTTTGAAATTCCTATTTGTGAGGAAGAAGGCATTAATGGATTCGTTGAAAGAAAAGCCAAAGGTGAAGTTAAGATTGTTTTTGAACCCAGGCACTTTAGGAGATTGTTTTTGCCGTCTCATTATGGATAATGGATTAAGAGGCCGAAGACCTACGCGAGCGGGGAGACACATTGCTTCACTCCATCGGTATAAAATCACGACAAAGGAAACATTTTGCAACATCTAGATAACGATAAATGTGACCTCGTTGTGCAAAGATGGAGTTCACCTCGATTGGTGAAGAAAGGGAGACTAATAAATGTGGATTTTTGCTATGTGAGGAGAGGCAATTAGCTTCCGCTATTTTATTGTTGAAACCGCACGAGTACAGGATGTCTACGGCAACGTTTATAGGTTGTTTGTCTCGGGAAACATTTTAAAAGAAAGTTATTATTTATTTTCTGTAGGTCTAATGATTCAATGGCAACGAAATGGACGAGAGGGTCAAGACGCTGACATTCCTGAGAGGGAAGAGCAGATATGTCACTGTCGAATAAATTCCCCAGTATAGAGAGAACTGATCCAATCTTTAACATAAAATCATTACACTTTTTTAAAGCAGAGAGATCAAGCTGCTTAGCTTTAACAACTTGTTGTCCCAACAACATGTCCCAAGTTGTCAGATCAGTTACTAGAAATGACTAAAATTAAGATTTAATTATTACAAATGATGTCCACCCTCTCTTTTATGAATTTCAATCGTGATCATTTCACAAAAGATCACACAATAATGCAATGTTGTTTTCCAGTCCCCCTTCTTACGAAGCCTGAGGTTAAATGCAATATTCTCGACTTTCCTAACACAAACCATGAATTAATAAATAATTTCGTAATCACTCTAGATTGGCATAGCATATTTTTAATGAGCGATCCAAACCTCATCCGTGAATTATTGCCTCACAGAAAAAATCCAGGCTTTTATCCCGTTTAAGATTTTTAATTCAAATACAGTTTCTTCTACTGTTCCACATTTTCTCCATAACAGACTTTAAAAATTACGAAAGCAACTTGAAGATTCATCTAAAAGCTCTTTGTCAGTTCACTAAAGGATTGCACAAATATTTGAATAAGCATTGAAAATAAGACTCATGCGAGATGAGCGTAGGGAGTCTCGGGGACTTAGTGATGCCAATTTATCCAAATATTTTGCTCAAAGCTTCCATGTTTGGTCATTGGCTAAGCGTCTGAATATAACTGCGCCCTTACTCGACTGTAACAAACAATTAAATACAGAGGATTGTGGCAAAGCAGAATTATTAATTTGATTTTGCTCACCACTTTTACCACTGCAACTAGCCCCACTCCCTCCATTCCTCTGCTTCAAATTCAAATTCACTTCCAATGACCATTAATTTCTCGCCCTCACGTTTTCAAAAAGAAATAGCTCATCTAAAAATTTTACATTCGGCTGGAACTGATAACATTTCAAACTCAATTATTTAACAGTTAAGATATTTTCCACCATTCTCAGTATTTCTCGAAAATGGTTTCTTCCTCGACTATTGGAAAACTTCTATTATAATACCAGTTTTTAACATCTGGCTCCCGATCTGATATTCATAACTATCGCGCTGTTCATAAAACGTCCTCTCTTGCTAAACTCTTCTGAAAAGTAATTGCAAAATAAATCATGGATTTTTGCATAAGCAATCAAATTATCAACTTTTCCCAACACGTCTTCTTACCGGACCGTTCTTGTGAAACCTGCCACATGTCTTTCTAAATCTACTAACCTCTCTTCGTAATGATCATCTATCTGTAGTAGTTATCTATTTTTGATCTTAGTAAGGCATTCGATAAGGTGCCTCATAAACGACTTCTAGCTAAACTAGAAGCTATAGGATTCCGTAGTCCCCTTATTGACTTTATTAGATCATACCTTAATGATCGAAAACAAAAGGTTTTAGTAGGGTCCTCATACTCAAGTACTACCCCGATTGTTAGTGGTGTCCTTCAATGTACCGTATTAGGTCCTTTGTTGTTCTTACTGTATATAAATGATATTTCATCGATAGTTAAACATTCTCAATCTTTTTATTTATGCTGATGATCTCAAATGCGTTTATTCCTTCTCTAACTCTACAACCGAACGGTGCCTAGAACAAATTCATTCAGACTTAGACGCTCTTTTCGGCCTGGAGCTCCACATGGCTAATGGAGTTCTCACCTACTAAGTGTCGCTACATGAGTTTTGGGCCTGTACGTCTGCCGCAAACTCTTATCTTTGAAGGTTGCCATATGATTGAATGTTCCTCCATCAAGGACTTGGGCTTAAGCTACAAAAAATAAATTAGATCTTTCGCCGCATGCCGATAGAATTACGGCCAAAGCTGCTCAGATTTGCGGCTTTATTTCTTATAATTTCTACCTTCCTGAAATTAAATTAAAACTTTATCGTATGTTTGTACTTCCCATTCTTGAATTTTGCTGTCCTTTTCTTCGGTTTGATGAACGAATCTAGCCGTTCAAAAATTGAAAAATGTTCAAAGAAATTTCACAAAAAAACTCCTATATCCGACTCCCTTAACTACTTCCTACTCAACAAGATGCCAGCTAACGAAGCTAAAATTTCTTTGGGTCAGGAGACTTGAAGCAGGCTTTTGTCTCCTTTTTCGTCTTAAATAATAGTTCAACTCTCCCAAAGCTTTTCTGTCATTACCCCCGTTAGTCTTCCTTATAACCTAAGAAATTCTGAACTAATTATACCTCCCCTGCATCCTCCACGTGTAAACGCTCTCTTCTTTGCTTCTAGGTATAGTTTTCTTTGGAATAACTTGCCAATTGAAATTAGGTCGTTAACTAGTCTATCTGCATTCAAGCGAAGACTGCACATTTATCTTAACACTGATTCTATTAACCTTTTATTTTCCTCATCTTTTCCCAGTAGCTTTCCCCATGACTCGGAGAAAGGACCATCAGGAATTTGAGTAACCCTCTTGAAACTATATTTACGCTACCTGGAGAAACCCATGAACTATAATGTCTCCTTATATCACCCGTCCTCCAAACGATGACGTCATTCGGACGTACAAATTCGGTGGTCCACAGTCTTAAATGCTGCGGTTTCTTTGGATACTAACCATCATCAGAATTCAATTCTGGATCCTATGATGCTGAGGACTTAAGTTCATTGACGCATTTTCGTGAGATTCTGTTTTATACGCCTAAGTGATCAAGAACGAATCACCTCGACGTTTCATTATCTCATTCTGAAATGCTACTGCAGTATTACCCTATTCTACCACCTGACTATTTTTTCCTAAGCAGTTTTTTTCTCCTACCTTCTATTCGAAAAATGAAGGCCTATTGAACTCTGCCTCCATTTTCATGGTAGGAGTTTTTTTCACTGCCTATTTTTCTAGTTCACCATTAATTTTAAAACATTCCTAACTGTTGACATAGCAGGACAATTTATGAATTTGTACATTTTATCTGCACACATTGTCATAACTTTATTTCGTTTCTAATGTTTGCTTAGACAGTACCTTCCCGGTGCTAACCAAATATAAATTCTAAATTCTAAATTTGATAGGTTTACATAGAATAGACCAATGGGTATGCGTAAATCATTCCTTGTAGATCAAAAATAACCAATAGGGTTAAGAGTTAAGATTTTATAGACTTCCGGGCTTGATTGATAGTTACGATGGTGTCGGTTTCTGGCGCTAGTAATCTGCTAGTAATCTCAGCTACTAGATAAAATTGATAAATCTTGATTCCATCTTTACATTGCCCCTCCTGCGTAAAGTTGTCACTGTCCTCAATGAGCTCAATGTCATCTAGCAAAAGTACGGTGTCCCTTAAATTTTGAAGGTTATAAGGTATTATGGTTTCTTCTCCACCTTCGGGTGGGATTTCAACCCACCTCTCGACCCCCTCATGATCTACGTAATGCACTGCATCGCCTGGGTGTTCTGCTCTGTGGTTATCTTCCATTGGCCTTTCCCCCAGTTTAAGTCTATTAAAGTAACCGTGAATTCAGAGGGGAAAGGTCGATTTCGATCTTGAATGACGCAGGTCGTATCAGAGAGCATTCTGGTGACGGTACATGGCCCTGACCATTCCATTACTAACTTACTTGGTAATCCCAGTTGAGTCGCATGTTCCCTGAACCACACAACATCACCGACATCATATGGACACCCATGTGCCAGCCTGTCATAGTGTTCCTTTCGTGCCTATGAGCTCCTTGTAAGTGTATCCATGCTTCCTCAGCGGCTATACGCATTTTCTTGTGGAGTGCAGTGACGTAAGAACCAACCAGTATTTGATTATTCTCAAGAGGTACCTGTAGATCCTCTGGTATTCGCATTACACGACCACAGATGAGTGCAAAAGGCGTCTGCTGTGTCGACGAGTGAATTGTGGAGCGGTATGCGAGCATGCATGCTGGCAACGCATCAGCCCACGTGAAGGGAGCCTGAGGTATCGGCGCCTAAGGGCCCACTCGATCTTATGGATGCCCACGTGCCCCAACTGTGTGTGGATTCTATTAAGAACCTTGTCTACCGTGGATAAGGGTAGAAGAATACGTTGCGGGTATTGTTCGCCACCCTTATAGAACAAACGTCATTATCCACAAAGAGTTTGTCCAACACAGTGTGACAGCAACGCGTCTAATAGCTATGGCCTCTCAGTTCAACTGTACTAAGTGGTCGAGAACCACTTAGCTTCCTATGATATATCGGGCCAAAATTTGGATCCCCTTTTAGAATTTAGAATTTAGAATTTATATTTGGTTAGCACCGGGAAGGTACTGTCTAAGCAAACATTAGTAACGAAATAAAGTTATGACAATGTGTGCAGATAAAATGTACAAATTCATAAATTGTCCTGCTATGTCAACAGTTAGGAATGTTTTAAAATTAATGGTGAACTAGAAAAATAGGCAGTGAAAAAAAAACTCCTACCATGAAAATGGAGGCAGAGTTCAATAGGCCTTCATTTTCGAATAGAAGGTAGGAGAAAAAAACCGCTAAGGAAAAAATTGTCAGGTGGTAGAATAGGGTAATACTGCAGTAGCATTTCAGAATGAGATAATGAAACGTCGAGGTGATTCGTTCTTGATCACTTAGGCGTATGAAACAGAATCTCACGAAAATGCGTCAACGAACTTAAGTCCTCAGCATCATAGGATCCAGAATTGAATTCTGATGATGGTTAGTATCCAAAGAAACCGCAGCATTTAAGACTGTGGACCACCGAATTTGTACGTCCGAATGACGTCATCGTTTGGAGGACGGGTGGTATAAGGAGACATTATAGTTCATGGGCGTCTCCAGGTAGCGTTAATATAGTTTCAAGAGGGTTACTCAAATTCCCGATGGTCCTTTCTCCGAGTCAGGGGGAAAGCTACTGGGAAAAAGATGAGGAAAAATAAAAGGTTAATAGAATCAGTGTTAAGATAAATGTGCAGTCTTCGCTTGAATGCAGATAGACTAGTTAACGACCTAATTTCAATTGGCAAGTTATTCCAAAGAAAAACTATACCTAGAAGCAAAGAAGAGAGAGCGTTTACACGTGGAGGATGCAGGGGAGGTATAATTAGTTCAGAATTTCTTAGGTTATAAGGAAGACTAACGGGGGTAATGACAGAAAGCTTTGGGAGAGTTGAACTATTATTAAGACGAAAAAGGAGACAAAAGCCTGCTTCAAGTCTCCTGACCCAAAGAAATTTTTAGCTTCGTTAGCTGGCATCTTGTTGAGTAGGAAGTAGTTAAAAAGAGTCGGATATAGGAGTTTTTTTGTGAAATTTCTTTGAACATTTTCAATTTTTGAACGGCTAGATTCGTTCATCAAACCGAAGAAAGGACAGCAAAATTCAAGAATGGGAAGTACAAACATACGATAAAGTTTTAATTTAATTTCAGGAAGGTAGAAATTATAAGAAATAAAGCCGCAAATCTGAGCAGCTTTGGCCGTAATTCTATCGGCATGCGGCGAAAGATCTAATTTATTGGTGTAGCTTAAGCCCAAGTCCTTGATGGAGGAACATTCAATCATATGGCAACCTTCAAAGATAAGAGTTTGCGGCAGCCTTACAGGCCCAAAACTCATGTAGCGACACTTAGTAGGTGAGAACTCCATTAGCCATGTGGAGCTCCAGGCCGAAAGAGCGTCTAAGTCTGAATGAATTTGTTCTAGGCACCGTTCGGTTGTAGAGTTAGAGAAGGAATAAACGCATTTGAGATCATCAGCATAAATAAAAGATTGGGAATGTTTAACTATCGATGAAATATCATTTATATACAGTAAGAACAACAAAGGACCTAATACGGTACATTGAAGGACACCACTAACAATCGGGGTAGCATTTGAGTATGAGGACCCTACTAAAACTTTTTGTTTTCGATCATTAAGGTATGATCAAATAAAGT
This sequence comes from Schistocephalus solidus, assembly GCA_017591395.1. NCBI lineage: Eukaryota > Metazoa > Platyhelminthes > Cestoda > Diphyllobothriidea > Diphyllobothriidae > Schistocephalus > Schistocephalus solidus. Next base: position 213,174 of record WEDG01005129.1, read on the forward strand.
CAGTAAGGGGACTACGGAATCCTATGGCTTCTAGTTTAGCTAGAAGTCGTTTATGAGGCACTTTATCGAATGCCTTACTAAGATCAAAATAGATAACTACTACAGATAGATGATCATTACGAAGAGAGGTTAGTAGATTTAGAAAAGACATGTGGCAGGTTTCACAAGAACGGTCCGGTAAGAAGCCGTGTTGGGATAAGTTGATAATTTTATTGCTTATGCAAAAATCCGTGATTTGTTTTTGCAATTAGTTTTTCGAAGAGTTTAGCAAGAGAGGGCGTTTTTATGAACACCGCGATAGTTATGAATGTCCGAGCGGGAACCAGATTTAAAAACTGGTATTCTAATAGAAGTTTTCCAATAATCGGGAAGAAACCATTTTCGAGAAATACTGAGTATAATTTGCTTAGTAAAGGTGGAAAATCCCTTTAACTGTTTAATAAGTGAGTTTGGAATGTTATCAGTTCCAACTGAATGTGAATTTTTTAGGTTAGCTATTTCTTTTTGAATACATGAAGGCGAGAAATAAATAGTTGTTAGAAGCGAATTTGAAAGCAGAGGAATTGTGGGAGTGGGGCTAATTTCAGTGGTAAAGTGGTTGGCAAAAAACGAGTTTAACAATTCTGCTTTGCCCAAATCATCTGTAACAAATTTTCTGTTACAGTCGAGTAAGGCAGGTGTTACATTCAGACGATTAGCCGATGACCGAACATGAAAGATTTGAGCAACAGATTTGGATGAATTGGCATCACTTAGTGCTCGAGACTACCTACGCTTATCTCGCGCGAGCCTTATTCTCGATGCTAATTCAAATATTTGTGCAATCCTTAAATGAACTGACATAGAGCTTTTAGATGAATGTTTAAATTGCTTTCGAAATTTTTTAAGTCTGTTCTGGAGAAAATGCGGAACAGTAGAAGATGCTGAATGTGAATTAAAAATCTTAAACGGGATAAAAGCCTGGATTTTTTCTGTGAGGCTCTGCAATAGCTCACGGAAAAAGTTTAGATCGTTGATTGAGAATATGCTATGCCAATCTAGAGTGCTTACGAAATTATTTAGTTTCATGGTTTATGTTAGCAAAGTCGAGGTTATTGCATTAACCTCAGGCTTCGTAAGAAGGGGAATTGGAAAACAACAGTGAATTATTGCATGATCACTTGTAAATAGATCATGATGGAAATTCATAAAGAGAGGGTGAACATCGTTTGTAAAAATTAAATCTAAAATGTTGTCATTTCTAGTAACTGATCTGACCAGTTGGGACATGTTTGTAAAGTTAATAGTATCGACCAATTTCTGATGTTTAGGCGGAGAGGAATTGGCCTGCCAGTCAATGTCTGGCAGATTAAAATCACCTACGATTATTTTGACATCAAACTGAGTGTCTGCAACTTTTTCAACTTTTTTTGAACTTGCGCCCAAAGACGGCTTTGGTCGTCTTGTAGTGACATGGTACTAATGTTAATGTCTGTACATGATGAACATTCACCATGGGGACGGTAGGGCTTCCGAGAGAGAGCATCAGCATTATTGCGCTGACGTCCTAGATGGTATATGCACTCGAACTTATACCTGGCTAGTCTCTTTTGCCACCTAGCGACCTGTCCTTCAGAGTTCTTAAGTGTTTGCAACCAGGTCAGAGAGCTTTTATCCGTGCGCACGATGAAAAGCCGGTATTGGAGGTATGCCCGGCATTCCTTCACGATGTGGGTGAGTGTGAGCATCTCCCTTCTGGTCACCCAGTAACGGCGTTCTGCCTTTGTCAGGGATCAGCTTAGATACTGAATGACACCTTCTGTACCATCTGGTTGTTGCTGGCAAAGGACGGCGCCTATGGCAGTGTCACTAGCATCGGTATCTAGAATAAATTTCCTGGCGTCATTGCTTATGTTAGGAAAAACTAAAATAGGAGTGGTGCACAACTTATCCTTCAACGTCTGGAAGCTACTAGTACAACCAGCAGTCCACTTAAATTGTCTTCTTTCTGGGTCAGCTTGTGAAGCGGACCAGCTTTGTGAGCATAGTCTTTGATAAATCTTCTATAGTAAGAAGCCAGTCCTAGAAAACTGCGGACTTCAGTTACGTCCATACGGGTGGGCAACTCACGGATTTGCCAAACTTTATCATCGTCCGTTTCGATGCCAGAGACCGAGACTACATGCCCTAACAAACTTGACACGAGGTCTAATAAAAAGACATTTAAAGGGCTTAAGGGTGAGACCAGCCTGTCGGAGACTGGTAAACACGGCTCGAACATTGCTTAAATGACTGTCAAAATCCTTACCAAGAACAATTATGTCATCCATATAAACTAGGCATGACTCTGGAATGAGTTGAGCCTGGATTTGATTCATTAGCTGTTGAAAAGTACTTGGAGCATAAGCTAGGCCAAAAGGCATTGTCTCAAACTTGTAAAGACCCGAGAAGACTACGAAAGCAGTCTTCTCTCTGTCAACGGTTCGCACTTCTACTTGCCAGTAACCGACTGCTAGATCTTGAGTAGAGAATACCTGATTACCTGAAAGGGCATCTAGGGTTGCATCAATCCTGGGCAGAGATAAAAAGTCCTTAGTTTTCACTGCATTTAATTTGCGATAATCAACGTATAACCGCATAGTGCCATCCTTCTTCATAACTAACACGACCGGAGACGACCAAGGTGAATTGGACGGCCTGATAATTTTCCAGTCTAACATATCATCGATCATTGCCTTTAACTGTGTCTGGTAGAACACGGGTAATCGCCTAGGCAGAATCATAGTGGGCCGAGTCACACCGGTGTCGATCTCATGCTGAGCCACATTAGTACGTCCGAGTGAACGGCCGTCCAAACCGAAGATATCTTTAAACTCCTCTATCAAACTACATAACTTAGACGAGCTATCCTTGTCAAGAGTAGGGGCACTAAATTATTAACCTCCTCTAACTTAAATGCATTAACTACATGTTGACTATCCGGTACCTCGGTCCTGAAGGGCACCTCAGTGTCACCGACATGGAGGGTGTTAACGTTAAAATCTAAGGAGCATTTAAATGCATTAAGAAAGTCAACAAGGCAAGCTTTTGAAGTGGATCGAAAACTTCTTGATTGGGCGATCTCAGATTGTCCGTCTTGGCGATCAACAATCGGCGGAGGTGGTGGTTGAGAGTGGGGTTCCTCAGGGCTCCGTCCTGGGCCCTATCCTCTTCCTTATATACATTGATGATTGCGTAAGTGGCTTGGACTGTGACACCGCCGGGTTTGCTGACGATATAAAGCTTTGGAAGGTCATCCACAACGCAGATGATGAAGAAAATCTACAGGCGAACTTGCATCGACTCGAGGAATGGTCGCACAACTGGCTCCTTCCATTCAATGCTACCAAGTGCAATATTCTGCGATTTGGCAGAACCAGCTCAGGGCACCAGAGAATTTACTATCTGGACGACACACCGCTACCAGAGGTAGAGGCTCAGAAAGATCTAGGAGTATGGATCACGCCCACACTGAAGCCATCGTTCCATTGCTCAAAAGTAGCAAAATCTGCCATGTCAAGCTTGTATCTAATTAAGCAAGCGTTTGCAAAGTTCGATAAAGAGTGCTTTAATAAGGTATTCGGGATGTTCGTGCGACCACAATTGGAATTTGCCATACAAGCCTGGAGACCGTGGTCTGTCAAAGACCACAACACCCTTGAGAAGGTCCAAAGACGTGCAACCAAGCTTGTTCAAGGTCAAAGCTGCCTGCCTTACGAGACAGGATTGTCTAATCTTGATCCGTTTCCTCTGGACTATAGACAGCTACGCGGCGACTTAATACAAGCCTTTCGAATGCTGCGGCTTCAGGATTGTTGCCTTGCATCTGGCGACTTCTTTGAGCTGGCCACTACCACTACTTTGCGAGGGCATCCCATTAAACTACGAGTGACAGGTGCAAGACTCGACACAAGAAGGTTCTTCTTCTCCAACAGAGTGATTAAGGCCTGGAATGCTCTGCCGGCCGACATAATCATGTCCCCATCCGTTGACACTTTTAAGCGGAAGTTTGACCAGTACAGCCATAAGTACCACCACGACATCCGAACCTAACACATTTCCTGAAACATATTCCCATCCACAATTTTCGCGTCATATAACATACTACTCCCCTATTTTTTTGAGTAACATTATTTTTATAATTGTTTGTCCGATGCCCCTGCGGTGTGTCCGTGAGATAACCCTTGTCCAACGTCCATTATATGTCAGCCTTTTTAATTTACAGTGTCACTGACATCAATAGGGAGCTCAAAGGCTTCGCCTATATTTCCCTTAATAAAACTGAACTGAACTGAATTGAACTGAACCTAATATACAGTCCCAGGCAATGACAGGACAGACAACAAACTTATGACTAAAAATAACGTGACCTATTTCCAAATTAAGCTTTATCATGCCTTTATGTCGCAAAGTGGCTCCGTTTGCCGTTTTCAGGCTGACCTTAGGTTTTATGTAATACTTCATTCTAGCCGGAAGTTGAAGGAAAATGTTATGCCTAATGATGGAGCAGCCGGCTTCTGAATCAACTAAGCAAGGCAACTTAGTATTTCATATGGTTACATCTATAGCAGGGTAGTGTGGCATGTAACCTACGTTTGCAATAAGCATATCAGATATAAATATGCACTTACCAAGCGCTTCTTCCTCACCTAAGGTGATCACATGAACACCTGGGGAAGGTGGAGGGCGGGTCTGACTACCACGTTGTTGCCTCCAGTTCCCGCGTCGAGGAAACTGTGGAGAGCCTCGCCAAGGAGAGGTCGGCTGTGGAGGGCCGCGCCAAGGAGTTTGGGGTTGTGGAGAGCTACGCCAAGGAGGAGTGGGCTGAGGAGGGCCCCACTGCCATTGAGCCGTTTGCGTGCCGATGTCGCGGCTCTGTTGCTGTCCCATGGCGAAGACATCGACTTGAGAGTCATGTATGGCGGAAGGAGCTTGATGACACCCAAAGGTTGATGGGGAGGATACTTGGATCAAGGGACAGGCCGTATAAAGGGCTTCCTCTCGACGAGCAATATCGAGGGTAACCTTGATGCTGCTGGGGGGGTCGCGGAGGAATTGGCACCTGATCTCAGGGAGAGAGATCCCGTTGACGAAGGTCTCCAAAATCCTGGCCTCGAGCTCGGTGAAGGACTCGGTTGGATAGGCTTGACGGTCCAGGACTCTAAGATGTCGCTGGAAGTCTACGACAGACTCGCCCGCGTGTTTTCGGCGGCTTTTGAGGGCGACACGGGCAACCAAAGGCATCGACGACCGTCCGAATTCGTGCCGCAGACGCTCGAAGATGGCCGCGGGAGTGAGCGACGCTGTACGGTTGGAAGCCATGGCCACCGTGAACACTTCGTTGTCTAGCCGTCCCAGGATGGCGGCTGGGTGGGCACCTTCTTCTACGGTCTCCAGATAAACTTTCATGTGGTCCTACTATGTCATAATCGTCATACACCGTAAGCTTATCCGGCTAAGGTTATAAATAAATAAATTGTATAAATAAATTGACGGCCTCCAGAGCTTGAAAATCGCTCCATCGCCTGGACAAGCCTAGATATCAAATATTCGGACATTTAAAATATCACACCACTGCTACCAAAATGTAGTGGGCCCGTGTTAGATGCGCGACGAATCCAAATTAACGACGCCCAAGAAAGAACAAGACAGTAGGCAAGGTGAAGAGTTTAGGGATTATTTGAAGCTAGAAGTTGATATTCTATTGAAGGGCTTGGTCCTGCGCGGATCCTTTGGTGGGATTGGCTGTCCTGGGATCGTTTGGTATGGATTGGCTCTCCTGGGGAGATCTTCGGGAGGTCAGTAGGAGAAGGAAAGGCGATGGCTGGAGAAGCGTCAGAGAGCGGTCTCCGGTCCAAAGTGATGAGCATCAATTCTCCTCGGTATTTATGTCAAGTTCTCCAGATGATTTGATAGGTTAACATAGAATAGACCAATATGTATGCGTTTTTATGGGTATGGGTATGGGTATTTATAATGGGATTGGGTATGGCTATGGGTATGGGTATTTATAATGGGTATGTTCAATTCAATTCAATTCAATTTATTGAGGGAAATAGGCATGGGCCTTTGAGTACCTATTTGTTACGTAAAATTAAGTGCGGTATACAGAGAAACCGTGTGGGTTGCAAAGGTACAAAAGGCGGTCATAAAATTTGACAAGTGGTGCACGACTCTCGAGGGTTAAGATAAATTCCTCATCGCTCAGGCTCGTTGCGGAACATAAAACTGTCAAGGTTCCTTTTAAAGCTTTCCAGCGATGGTGACATCACAACGTCTTCAGGGAGGGCATTCCATGGTTTTACCACTCTGACAGAGAAGGAGAACTTGCGCACATCCAGTCTCGCCTGCTGGACCCGCAGTTTCAATGGGTGACCTCGGAGATGGGTCGTGGCGGCAAATTCAAAGAAGTCCGAGAATTCCAGGCAACAATCAAATCCCTTCACAATGCGGAATGTCTGCAGGAGATCACCACGCATTTGCCTATAACTCAAAGGGAACAGATTAAGATTCATTAGGTGGGTTGGATATGGCAAGGAGCTTTGACTTCTAACCATTTTGGTGGCTTTCCTCTGGACTCTTTTGAGGCAGTTCTGATCTTGAACTGTCCAGGGTTTCCAGGCGTGCATAGCATATTCCAAATGTGGCCTAATGAATGTTCCAAAGGTCTAAGCAAAAAGATCTTCATCGAAATCCAAAAAGGCTCGTCTGATGGCATGCAACACCGAAATTGCCCTATTCGCCACTTTCGAGCAGTGAGACGATGGTTTTAAGGTGGTGGTCATCAGCACACCGAGGTCCTTTTGGGTTTCCACGTCTTTTAAGGCTTCACCTTTGAGAAAGTAACTTCTACTTTCGGCAGATCCAGACGGGTTGCCTAAGCGAAGTATTGTACACTTATCGACGTTGAACCGCAAAAGCGAATGATTCGACCACTCCTCCAACCGAGTAAGGTTGATCTGCAGTTTATCTTCGTCAGCAGGGCTCTGGATTACATCCCAGATTTTAATGTCGTCGGCAAAAATTGCTGCTTCACAGTCGAGATTCCTGACACAATCGTTCACGTATTTATAATGGGTATGTTCAATTCAATTCAATTCAATTTATTGAGGGAAATAGGCATGGGCCTTTGAGTACCCTATTTGTTACGTAAAATTAAGTGCGGTATACAGAGAAACCGTGTGGGTTGCAAAGGTACAAAAGGCGGTCATAAAATTTGACAAGTGGTGCACGACTCTCGAGGGTTAAGATAAATTCCTCATCGCTCAGGCTCGTTGCGGAACATAAAACTGTCAAGGTTCCTTTTAAAGCTTTCCAGCGATGGTGACATCACAACGTCTTCAGGGAGGGCATTCCATGGTTTTACCACTCTGACAGAGAAGGAGAACTTGCGCACATCCAGTCTCGCCTGCTGGACCCGCAGTTTCAATGGGTGACCTCGGAGATGGGTCGTGGCGGCAAATTCAAAGAAGTCCGAGAATTCCAGGCAACAATCAAATCCCTTCACAATGCGGAATGTCTGCAGGAGATCACCACGCATTTGCCTATAACTCAAAGGGAACAGATTAAGATTCATTAGGTGGGTTGGATATGGCAAGGAGCTTTGACTTCTAACCATTTTGGTGGCTTTCCTCCGGACTCTTTCGAGGCAGTTATGATCTTGAACAGTCCAGGGTTTCCAGGCGTGCATAGCATATTCCAAATGTGGCCTAATGAATGTTCCAAAGGTCTAAGCAAAAAGATCTTCATCGAAATCCAAAAAGGCTCGTCTGATGGCATGCAACACCGAAATTGCCCTCTTCGCCACTTTCGAGCAGTGAGACGATGGTTTTAAGGTGGTGGTCATCAGCATACCAAGGTCCTTTTGGATTTCCACGTCTTTTAAGGCTTCACCTTTGAGAAAGTAACTTCTACTTTCGGCAGATCCAGACGGGTTGCCTAAGCGAAGTATTGTACACTTATCGACGTTGAACCACAAAAGCGAATGATTCGACCACTCCTCCAACCGAGTTAGGTTGATCTGCAGTTTATTTTCGTCAGCAGGGCTCTGGATTACATTCCAGATTTTAATGTCGTCGGCAAACATTGCTGCTTCACAGTCGAGATTCCTGATCTTTGGAAGGTCCGTAGGAGAAGGAATGGCGATGGCTGGAGAAGCGTCAGAGAGCACTCTCCGGTCCAAAGTGATAAGCCTTAATTCTCCTCGGTATTTATGTCGTGTTCTCCAGACGATTTGATAGGTTTACATAGAATAGACCAATGGGCATGCGTAAATCATACATTGTAGATCGAAAAGAACCAATAGGGTTAAGAGTTAAGATTTCATGGACTTCCGGGCTTGACTGGTAGTTACGACGGTGTCGGTTTCTGGCGCTAGTAATCTGCTAGTAATGTGAGCTACTTGAGAAAATTGAGAAACTTTGATTTATCTTTCCAACTTTCCACTACGAATAATCTCCGAGGTCATGCATTCAAACTAAGTGTGCCCCAAGTAAGATTGGATGCGAGGAAGTATTTTTTCACCAAATGTGTCGTGGAACCGTGGAATGGCCTACCTGAGGCGATTGTAATGTCCCAGTCTGTAGATACATTCAAACATCGGCTTGACATACATATGCTGCAGCACCACGAAGACTATGTGACTGCTTAACCTTAACAATATAAGTGTACCACGTAAATCTGCATTCAGTCACTTGACTGTAACTTCTTCACACTGCTTCTTTTTCTAGCTATTTTTATGTAACAAATAGGGATTTCAAATTTGTAAGCCTATTTTCCTCAAATACACTGAACTGAACCAATGCAAAACGAAAAATGCAGACTATTTTAAACAAAATGTTTGGTTTACCTTAATACCCTTAAGAGTTCCTCTCATTTGACGTCACCTGAGCGTATTAACTATGGGTTCTTCGACAAGTGCAATGGATCCCGGTTCGGGTGGATATCACGTTCTAAAGGTTAGGCATGCTTATATCTTAATCGAAATTTCTCAGGTTCAAGAAGGTTCTCCTGGGCACAAGGCTGGCTTAGAGGCGTTCTTCGATTTTATTATTTCGATAAACGACACCCGACTGGTAAAGTTTACGGAAAAATCGATATTCGCTAATTTGCTAGAACTCAGCTCTTATAAGTTATTTTTTAAAAAAATGCTTATGCTGACCGAACTAACCTTCTTCTTCATGCAGTAGGACATTAAATCTCAACGCTTACTTAATTAAGTAAACTTACCTAAATTTAATTAAAATAAAAACATCTGTAGCATGAAATTTAATACTATAGATGTTTTTAATTTACGGCTTATGTTTAAACAAGTGGAAGATGCTTATGATATGGCGTTTATGGCAATAAAGTATATTTTTTAGCAAGCGAATGCAGTAATGTTGCTGTAAGAACTTATGTTCTGCTGCCCCGTTGATAATTAATGTATCAGGTTACTTTGCATGATAGGTTTTACTTCTTTTCCAGAATCAGTACAGGTGAGGCAAGAATAGGTCAAGAACCTTTTATTTGCCTTTGAATGTGTGTTATACCTTGATACTTGAGACATTATAAGCAGTCTTCGGATCGGCCTATAGTATTAATTTTCGTACAAATTAAGATGGTACAGACGTACTTCTATGCAATTTTACCATTGTTTGAGGCACCAATGTCAATCATATATCGAAACTGCCTCCTCTTTCACGAGGTCAAAACAAGCAGTTTGTAATTGAAGGAGTTTTGCATTCCAAACATAAACAAGTATCGTACTTCGCTTCTAGGTTTAACAGAAAATTAAAACCTTGTTTACAAGCTTATCCGTAGAAGCGGATACCCCAAACGATCGAAAATACGCACCTTGGAAAACCCAACCACAGTTGCAAGCCGTTATTAGTGGAACATCATTATTGCAAAAGTTAACATTTCCAAATAGTGTACATTGCCAAAGGCCGTAGGAAATATGTGGTGGTATACCCGAAGGATGAAACTATTCTTTTCTATAAAATGTACAGCGTCAATTTTCCGCACTTTTAGCAACAAGACAGTGAAAGCATCAAAGATTTACTCCTGAAGTACAAGGATAAACCCGTTCGCTTAGTGGTTTACTCGTCAAAAGCGCAGACATGTAGGGAAGTGGATTTGACGCCAAGTGCCGATTGGGGTGGCCAAGGGCTGCTTGGGTTAAGCATTCGCTATTGCTCCTTCAAGGGAGCTAGCGAAAATGTTTGGCACATCCTAAACATCGAACCCAACTCTCCTGCTGCCCTCGCGGGTCTCAAGCCTTACACTGATTATGTTATCGGCACGGACGCTTTGCTGAGTGATGTAAGTTTCCCGCTTTGTAATTTGACTACATGCCTTGAAACATACTTTGCTTGATCTTTTCAACTACCCTGCGTGCGGGCGTTTCTGTTTAAAACTACCAAACTTCAGAGTTGACTAGGATCGAAATGGACTCCTTTTTCAAGTGCAGCATTAGAGGCATATACCTTGTTTACAACCACAAAAACTAAACCAGTGGTTTTCCACGGGAAATTTTCTTAATTATGAATTTAGTTTTCTTGGAAAATGCCGAAAACCTTTGAGTACTGAAAAAACTTAAAACCTGCAATTTAGAGATAATATCACAACAATCAGTCAAAGCGGCTAAACTTTCTTTTTTACGAATACCTATGCATTAATAACTACTCCTCTGTCCGCTCTATTGGCTTCTGTGCTGGTGCTTCTGTTGCAACGTTTTTACGTGCTTTCACTGTAAGGCCTTAATAACCATTTCCTCCACCTAATCGTCCAGACAGAAGATTTCTTCTCGGTGGTGGAGGCTCACAACGGCCAGCCATTAAGGCTTTACGTCTACAACACAGAAAGTGATTCTTGCCGTGATGTCACTATCATACCGAACCTCTCCTGGGGTGGAGAGGGAATGCTGGGCTGTGAGATTGGTTTTGGCCTCCTACACCGCATACCATCCCCATCCGAAGAAATGAATGGTATGCTTACTGAGCTGGCCACAGCCTCCGACACTACAACCGCTGCCTCAAAGGATGCTGTCAATGTGAGCAATGTCTCCCCAACCGAGCCACCACCTCCGTTCCATGAACACCGTCACGATTGTTCGGTGAGCTTAACCCCTAGCTATTAATTTGAAGTCTTTTTCTTTCTTCACGGAGATATTTTGTGAAGGTTTGCTACCCTGACATAGGTGTAGAAAATACCACTCGCGGTTTTGTTATTTTGTTTTTCGCCTTCCCTGCCCAAATGCCTGTGTGTGTGTCCTAGAATTGGGTTTGGTAGATGGTAATCGTGGATTAACTTAATATCAGACCAATTTTTTAAATTCTCTCTCCCATCTCAATCCTGCGGTTCAGCTGTCTGGTTGCATATTAGCGTGTTTCCTTGTTGTCCGCCTTATGAGATCTTAACGTGAAACCATGATCTTCGGCTTTTCTGGCGTTCATCGGGCTGTGTTCTATGGCTCGAAGCTCTCTCTGAACGCCCTGTCGCGATGCAGTATGCTCAAAATGACCCCTGCGAAAGGCGTGCATACTACGGGTGTTGATATGCTTATAGTCAGTCTCACTAACTTACCATTTAATGACGCCGTTTCCACTTGAGGTCATTTTTTTCTGGTTTGTGTCAGCCTCAGTTAGATTCCGGCAATTACTGGGATAAGTTGTCCTACCCGGGTTTTATTTACTAGTGGGCTAGGCACACTTCGTTCTTCCTGACAAGTGCGACATGGTGAGAGTGTGTACGGGCATTTTCGCAGCATGTTCTCCACAAACACATTGCCTTCATGTCTTTGATAACTAACTTTGGCGCATGCCAATAAACGTACAATTGGCGACCTAACTCAATTTACATGCCTTAGTCAGCAAAAAATCATTAAGTAGTCCGAACGCATCAATCAAAATACCAAACTAAGAATTAGTGACAGCAAAATAAATATTACTAGTACTATTTGGTTAACTGGAAAGAAAAGCGGAAATGTTAAACACGCAACAATTCGTGTCACCTCAAACAGACTCGGAGTAAATAGTACTAGTCCACGGGTAGAAACCGACTAAGTAAACGGTATAAGCACAGTAACGTTTAAAAACTTATTTTTCTCATAATGTTTTGCAAATATCCTCCAAGAATATGAAGTCTGGCACAAATTCATGTACGTAATGCCCGATCATTTGTTTCGTGACCTTTTTCAGTGGCATCACTGCAATTTTTTTGTTATTATGTTGCTATAGATAAGGTTAGAGATAAGAAGGATTTCACTGATAAAGACGTCACATGTCCAAAATTTCTATAAGTTCAAATTTTTCAAAACCGGTCAGTGTCGAATTTGAATGAAATTGGCGGATACAGTCTCATGCATACTATTTTGTGTATGCGAAGATAATTTTTGCCAATGGTGGCATCCATTGAGTTAAAGTGCCAGTTCAGTGAATACTGCATAAGTTCCAGTGTTTTCAATCGATTCACCATACAACTATTTCTGGAAAGCATTCACCGTAGTGGCGAATGCTTGGACGTTGTTTTTCATGTCCGTTCGGGTGACAATTGAAAACCTCACTCAAACATAAAACGGCATTGCGGAAGAAAAATGCACACCCACAACGAGGGTCAGCAATTAGAAAACTTTCTCTAATAAGTTACCTACTTAGGGCACGATATAGCGCACCTTTGCATATCGTACTTTTATCAATCGGTAAAACGTCTGATTTGCTAAAACTTACCTCATTGTTCGCAATCTGCTTCGCACGGCTTACGCTAGACATAAGGTTACTTTTCAAGGGCGGCGAATTTTGTTAGTTAAAACTCATTTAACTTTCTTCCCTCGAAAGGATCACTCTTCGCCAGCATTCCATCTTTCAGCGCGTCCTCTTACCTTAAATGTTTATTACCTATGGTCACCTTATTCAACTGACTCGTGGTCGCATTTTCGTACGAAGAAACAACCTCAATATCATTGAGTTTATTTTCTGTTGTACTAATTAGCACGCTGAATCAACCATACCGTCCTCAATCCCACCGCCGGCACCACTGCCTGCCAATCTCTTTGAGATGATCCAACCGCTCCCTTCGCAGCCTCTGGTGCCCCAACCTCCAGCGAGCCCGACACCAGCGCCTCCGGCCACCTCAAAAGAATCCACTGCACCCAACTTTCAGCAGCTGATGCCTGGACTAACCCCTCCACAACCACCATCCCAACAGTACTCCGTTGATCCGCCCCCGCAACACCAATACCCAGCCATGATGTCGCAACAACCATGTTATACGCCCCAGCATCAACCACAACAGTCGCCGAATATGTTCTACCAGGGCACTGCGCCACCGCCTAACTACGGCACTGTGCCCTCAGTTCCGCTTATCCCCACGACTAATGTAGCCCTCCCCGGAATGCCACCAATCTCTGTACCCATGCCGCCTACTGACCTGCGTAAGTGTCTCATGTCTGCAATTTATGCTGTATATGTCTTCAAAAAAGCCAAATATCCCTTGGAGTCCAGTTTGGAGATGCAGATTAAGTTCTTTGGCAGCAGTAAACAACGTTTTTGTGCATATTTTAGAGAGGCTGGTTTTAAAATTCGTCGTTAGACGTATGAGCGACGTGCACAAAACAGTTAACTATTTAATGGTACGTGACGAAAGATTTAGTGGTTGGTTCCAATTTGCGTCAAACAGTGATCACTTAATTACGTCACCGGAGAATCCTGCGTATGACCTCTGAACTGGTGTGCCATTTGAGGGCATTGCTTTGTGATATTCCCGGTTTTCCCTGTAGGTCAGGTGCCAGAGATGCGCGTGCTTTTCCATAAAAATTTGGCCATCACGTTTAGCATGTGCATGGAAACGTGGGATAGGTCGTTTCTCGTCCTCATGACTAACGTATGTTCGTGTATGGGACGGTCGCGGTGTTCCCACTTTGATCAAAATAGACTGCCTCACAATCTATGCACGCGATTTTATGATCTCATTTTTTAAATAAACCAATCCTGTGTGGAAATTATCTTCAGTTCTTTCCACTGTATATATCTGATTTCTTGTCAGCTGTCTTTGCATGAAATCAGATGCACTTTTCGTTTATTTAGGAGTTTACCAGGCAGTTACTTTTCAAATTTTTGTCTCACGCATAAACAAACGAACTCGGGAGGATACTGCTTATAAGGTAGTATTTTGAAAAATGCAGCGATGAGGATACGATACTCCAGGTATCCAAGCACAGACCGGAAGCTGGACACATTTTCATCGTTGGAGTTTGTCAAACTAATAAACACTACAGATTCCTAAAGACAATGCACCCAGGTGTAGCGTGCATCAATAGGAATAATGACTTCGACGTGTCCTACTAATATCCAAGGGTAAATGAACATGGTGGCAGCCAATGAAAAACAACTGACAGTATTTAGTCGACACCTATTTGCGGAACCTTAGCCACTAACCCTTTAAATTGTTACTTACTTTTGTCCATTTCGGATACATAGATGCCCGTCCTGAAACGCGACCGCTGAACGCAATTTCAGTACAGTTAACATAACAGATAGTAACAGACTGAACGTGCCCATAGCTCAATTACCAAAGATCTTGGAGTCGAATTCCAATAGAGTAGGGTTGGCTAAGAGGCCAGAAATTACCATTCCAGTCTACCTCGTTTTTGTCGATACTTCTCAACACAGATCAGTTCGGACGTTGATTCGGAAGAGGTCTACCGTGTGCACCACGGTAGGTGTGAATTAGATCATAGTGCTAGTAGACTTGCGTTGCATCTACCGCAATCTCTCCCACCCCCCTGGTCCGGGTATCATGACCAAGTCAAGAACAAGTGGCTGGCACGGCCGAAGCGACCCCCTAGCTGTGCCACTACGTATCAATATGTTGGAGGGGCTCTCACAGATCCCGCTCCGCGACCTGCATATCCAGTTGTACCTCTGGGCTTAATGTAGAGCCTCCGAGGGCAATAACAACTGAGTGCATTCGGATAGAGATTAAAGGGAAAAATGCAGGAGACCGAGTTAACCACTTCTAGGTCATTAGCCATCGCCAGCTAACATTACCTGAACATAGATTATTAGGTGTTCAGCGTACTACCATTGAGCCAGGAGCCGGTTGTCCTGTACGTTGCGATCAAAAATATTGATGATGTTGAAATAGCGTTCCATAACTCGATGGGATAATGGTCCGCTCACAACACGTGTAAGTAGGAACCGAAAAAAACGTCATTTTGGTCCAGCTCGTAGGCGGCCTGTTCGAGATCCACTGCCAAGAGTGGCAACTCAGATCGCCACTGCCCCTTTCAGTGCATGTTTGCCGACCAGACTAGTTCGAACCCTGTCATGCAATTCATCCTCGCGTCTATTCTATTCTAAGGATAAAGTTTCGTTTTTCTTACGATACATAATTTTTCGTACTCCCAGCCTATTATTACGTTTTTTATTTCACGAAAAGCAATAAAACTTCCAACAGCATTGGTATAGACGAGATCCCTTAGACTCCCTAGTCGAACTGTAATCCTAGTGACTAAAAAGCTGTGGGGAAACCCTATACTTGTATGCCAATGAATGACTACGATTTTTTTCGTGCTTTTATCCCCAGTGACAGGACAATCCTACGGCGGCCTTCCCGTACATAGTGGTGTGGAGCAGTGACCGGCGCTCGGCACAGTCCTCCACCCCCCCCAAACCCACCACGGACTTTGGAGTTTTACCCGAACTGTTTTTCTTTCCCACCTCATTTCTTTCGTCTTATTTTTCATCTTGTCAGGCAAGAACTTACACGTTTCTACTTCCGCCCCATCTCTGTCTCTCCCCATGTATAACTTGGCCAGTAAACACTAGGAGGAAAATGGACCAAATCACACAGCAGCAGCAGCAGCAACAGACAAAATTAATAATATAAGAATTCAGAAGTATAAAAAGACAGTCAAAATATGGAGGGCGGGGGCGGGACTTATTCCATTAACTGAGACGGTGGGGGAGGGTGAAAAGGTATGTAAACGAGTGCACAGCCTTTACTGGGTGCACTTGGGGCGCTTCCTACACCGGAGGGAGGCGATGGGGAGACAGGCGTAGCCCTTGCTATGCCTTGGGAAGTTCTCGAGGACGACGCCGTCTTGTGCGCTTAGTTTTCATTGAGGCGGCAGTGAGGGCTACACTGGAAACTGTAGCGTTATCATCCACACCAGCCTCTTCTTCCGAGGCCGCGGTGAAACATTCCAGCCTCGGCGGCGGCACTTCATTTTCCGGCGATACCTAAGTGTAAGGGAAAGTAAGGTTGACGCCGAGTAGTTTGGGGAGGTAAGGGGGGGGACAACTGTTTATAAGACATGTAGCGGTAGCAGCATAACCCAGTTCCTGTGTCAGTTCGTAGAACAGTTAGTTTGCAGATCGGAGTTTCACTATCGTCAGCCGAGTCAAGGTAGGCTTGAAGTGGCTAGAAAAACTCGAAAAGTCTTCTCCGCATGACTTTTATATCAATTCAGTACTTCCAGATACAACCGTCAATCACAACCAAATGGCTCGCACTGGAGTCACTTTGGACAGTTGACCGGACGCGTTCACTGTGGTTTGTAAAGTATATAACAGTAGGGAGGTCACATTGTTAGCGGACGTTACTGAAGTCAACCCCCAGAAATGTACATTAAGTAAGTCCTGTTTCTTTGAAGCTACTTAGAGCACCAGCGATTGGCGCTGACAAGAAGCAGCGCTATTAAAAGTACTGCTTACCGTCAAGGAGTAAGCAGACCGGTCTGTCTAGAAAGTACAAGCAGCACGTACCTGCATCCGGGCCCATTTGGCGGGGACAGAGGGTTCACAGAACTGCAAGAGCTCACAAGCCCTTTCAGTGGATAGGGCGTGCCCGGTGCCTTCGTGAAGGGGCCAAAAGCGCTGAAATTGTGGAACGTCATGCAAATGGCAGCGTGCCAGACACGTCAAGACGGGCAGCAGGCTGGGAAATCGAGAGTTCCAGTGGTTGGCCATAGCAGCATCCGTCTCTCCAATCAGGGTCCTCACCCGCGGATTTAGGGTCCAAATGTGGCTACGCTTGTTTCTCACGGCACGCAGCAGGTGGACCAGGGAGTTCTCCTATAGGGGTAAAAAAGATGACATTGTTCAAAACTTGGGGCCTTCAGTGGAGGAAGCGTTTCTCTGAGCGACAGAGCCAGGGCACTACTTTCTCAACATGAAAACCTTATAGTTTAGGGAAGAAGTTCAAGTGACATGCACTTTACCGAGGGTGTGCGCTGGCCTTCTGGCGAATAGCCGCAATATGAGTACTTTACCCACATGGGACGAATTCCCTGTAACTAAAAGAACCAGGCATTTAGCACGTACATACCTGAACTGGTGGGAAAGTCCTGAGCCCTAAGCACCAAGAGAACGGAAGCAAAATGATGCAGTGGGCAGTGCGCATGGCTATCACACAAGCGCCTTATGCTACTTCATCAGGAGGGCTTGATTCAAGTCGCTTAATCACTCCACCGTGGCTGGCTTCAGTTAAACTTCAAACCGGCGAATCGTTTGGTGTAGACGGTGTTGTGGAAGGTGCAAGGACGAGTATGCGATTTCCTCCTGGATCCACTGTCAAGCAGAGCCATGCTCACGATGCGCAAAGTATAAGCAACAACATAAAGTGGATGGACATTGGTCTACGTGGATATAAACAACGGTAAACGTATTTATTCCGATAGCCCGTTGAGCAGTAAAGCACTTCGATTTTAGAATATCGGCAGGTCGTTTCCATGTTTTCGAATACGGTCTGAACTGGAGATTTCAGAGGTTAAAGTACGGTCAGAAGTCGGGGCACACAAATCAGATCCGAGGTCTTATTTCGCACGCCCAGTAAGTACAAACCTACAGAAGTGTGACTGATACTCGATGTTCGCTAGCTGGGCACCATTCCACTTCCACACAACCGTCCTCATTCGCTCTATAGCCTGAATGCAGCAGAAATTTAGATTCGGAGGCCAAACACTCGGTGGATCCAGGAGAAGGCTAGATCACAGAACCAGGTGATGCGTTTTTCTCCGAAAGGCAAGGAAGTATCGAAGGTTTTTACTCAGTCGCGACGCTGTTCTGAACTTCAGCCAAGACGGCCTGTGAAAAGGAGACGAGTTGAAATTTCAGCCGTCGATTCCAACCAGGCACACCGCCCCTGCACCAAACCACAGGGCTCAGAGACGCTGACTTTCGAATGAATAAGATTATCGTGAGAGTAGAGTTCGCCGCATCTGCCGCACCCTCTACCCCTTCCCCACGTCCCGTGTCATGTAGAAGTCAGGAAACCGGAGGCGAGAAATGGCGCAGGTGGCCGGTACAAGAGTTTGAAGCCGAAAAACGCTCTGAATACATCGAGGGAAGGTGCAGATGCACCTGTCGACCTATGGGTAACAAGGAGCAGTCGCCGGCGAGCAAGATTTCGGTCTTCATCTAGTCCCAAATCAACCCACCCAGGGCTCTGCACAAAACATTATTCGCTAGAAAAAGTAGACAATTTACGTGCCTGCTCGATCAAATGCGTTCTTATGCTACCGACCGTTAGGGTCCCAGCATGGCCTTTAGGGCAACGCTAAGCCTACAGATCGGAATTTAAACAAAATGCCACATTTAAAATTCGACATTCCAGGCAGTAGGAATCAAGCAATCAAGAAACCCAGAAAGCATGTTGCAAGAGCGAGTCGCACCGTAGATCTGGCTAATAATTCTGAGCTGGTGGTTTCACCGAGTTTGAAAGTCCCATGCGAGATCTACCGCTGCTCCACGAGAGGGACTCAGCAGCAGTGACGTTCGCGCGAGGCCGATTTAAACAGCACTTATATCAATTCCCTCTCGCACGCCCAAGTTACTCTAATGCCAAGATAAAGCCAAGACGATCAGACTTGGGCAAGAGCACCGTGGCAAAGCTAAACAATCAGTCTACACGCGCAGCAAGCAAGATTTGGTCGCATTAAAATTGCATTCAACTATCGGACGCAGATGCGGAAAAAGCGACTGCGCTAGGGAAACTCAGAAACTACTCACGCGGATAGCCGAACATGCGGTAGCAGGGAGGGGGCAGGACGCTAGCTCTCGGGTCATGACTCATTCACCGGGAGCCTGCCACACTAGGCAGGACTGCTCGTAAGAGTTGACAACTGCGTGAGCCGTGAAATGCTCGAGTCTTGTTCTCAACCCCATATTCTGTGCTGAGGGTTTGCCTAGACAGAGTAATTTAACACATTGGAAGGACAATGGTAACCAAAGATTCCTATAACAGCGAGCCTAATGGCCCAATAGTCACGCGAAAAATGGAAAACGGTGATGAAATTTCGACAGCTAGCGGTTCGGACGCGGACTTACGAGTATCATCACATTAAGTACGACTTTCAGCAATGACTGCGATAGAGGATACATGACAAATGCATTTTTTAAACACCATACTCCTTGCGCCTTCATCACTCACCTGCAATTGTCCTTGATGGTAGGCAAGAACGAGAATTCTAAACGTCCGGCTAATCAACTTCATTTTCCAGCGATTACACCGTCGACAGTGCCGGTCTCGCTCTCCTTTCCCTGTACCACCTGCTCCAATCAAATGTTCGAACCTGCCAAGTAAGTGGTGAGGGTTATGGGCACGGCGGCTGACGTGAAGCGGGTTTTTGGCTAAAACATGCCACACGCTTGCATAGGGCGCACAGTTGACGCGGCCCAGTACCGTTTGAACGTCGCTCCCGACGATGTCCCGCATCAGGGTTGGCGCAGGGACAGTGAAATTGTGTGACCTAGGTCACGGTGATAGCAGACTTTCGCAGCATCTACCGCACTCTCTCCTTCACCACCTGGGACCAAGTGTCATGACTAAGAGAGAGCAAAGATAGCCGGCGCGGCCGGAGCCATAGATGCTACAATACTGGGTCTACGAAATAATCGATACTCCCCTAAGAACGACTCGCAAGACGAGCCTATTGATGGGCGTTTCCTGTATATGCGATTCACCCTTAGAAAGGATACGGCTTTTGAAACTCAAAGACAATTTTCAAGTCTGTCACGTGAAATTAAAAACATGTTTCTATGACAAAAACGAAATTATCATAGACAGAAACCGTTCAAAGTGGGCCAGGTATTCTACTTCGAAGTCATCACAGTCAGACACATCGACAGTTAATACTCTGCACAGTCACATAGAGCGGCACCTCGATATTGACGAGGAGGAGGAGGAGGAGGTTAAAAGGGGATTTGAACTGAACCATCTCGGTGTTAAAACATTCGAAGCTACACTCATATTTCAACCTCCCCCCACCACCACGTTTTTCAGTTCTTTCCAAAGTGCAGTCTGCTAGGTGAATGCAGCATCGTAAATTTCTCATTATGTAAGAGTAGGGCCGTAGTTTCTGCCGAGAATTCGTACAGGCAATGCGAATCAGGTAGGAGGGGCAGGGGAAGAACGACTGACGATTCGAGCACCCCGCGGTTCCGCTGTTGGGTGGAGGTGGTAGCAATAGTCATGCGTACAGGGAGCCATATTATTCAGAAGTAGGTTGGCCCAACGGCCCGTGGGTGTGGGAGGAGGGGGAGAAGGCGCGACCTACCTGGTAGGAGCGCACAGACCGCAAATCTTCCACCAGCAGGGGATCAAGATGGCGAAGCCAGCTACTAGAGAAGACGCGAGACGAGTGCTTCTGCAGGTCAGCCAGCATGAAGCGACGTTTGCGTTGAAGGTCATCCATCTCGGTTTCCCACAGAGTTGGTGCAGGGGCGGCGGGCAGGTAGGAACGCCGGACGAGCCCGTTGGTGCGCAAAGGCTTTGGCTCATCCAGAAAATTTGAAAGCTCCTAAACGGGTGGCGGCGACAGAAGTGAGTGGGAAAGTAAACTGAGAATACAGAAAGTCGGAAGAGAGTGGCTGCCTCGCGGCACTAAACAGGCGAAAACACGCAACCAGCATTTATCAGAGAGACAGATACGCTTAATTTTGAAGTCTAACTTCAAAATATTCAGCAAAAAGAACTCCATGCACAGTGGATAAAATTCGTACGCAAACGATATAGTACCTAGAATGTGCAAGGACGAGTATGCAATTTCCTCCTGGATCCACTGTCAAGCAGAGCCATGCTCACGAGGCGCAAAGTATAAGCAACAACATAAAGTGGATGGACATTGGTCTACGCGGATGTAAACAATGGTAAACGTATTTATTCTGATAGCCCGTTGAGTAGTAAAGCACTTCGGTTTTAGAATATCGGCAGGTCGTTTCCATGTTTTCGACTACGGTCTGAACTGGAGATTTCAGAGGTAAAAGTACGGTCAGAAGTCGGGGCACACAGATCAGACCCGAGGTCTTATTTCGCACACCCAGCAAGTAGAAACCTACGGAAGGGTGACTGATACTCGATGTTCGCTAGCTGGGCACCATTCTACTTCCACACAACCGTCCTCATTCGCTCTATAGCCTGATTGCGGCAAAAAAATACCTAACTCAAAAAATTTCGGGAGTAGTATTGCAAATTTTATGGGATTATTTTTGTTCGTTGGATTCAATTGATTCGCAGAAAACTGTTTATTAATGAGCAGTTCACTTCAGATCGGTTTAGTTAAGAGAGAACGGGACCAAATCGGTCGTTTTTTGGCTATTGAGTAATTTTCCTACGCTATTGAAAGATCCGGAACAGAAAATTTTGTTTCCATGAGTTATACTATAAACGGACATAAATATAAGACGGAAACAATTTCAATATCTCTAATGAGAGAACGGAAAATATGGTTTTGCGTTCAGGAAAATCAGAAAAATGCGGTATGTTTCCAGGAAAGCAAAGACAGATTCAGTATCAAAAATGCAGTTTTGCAATTTGTGCATTATAAAGAATGTCTCAGAACTCATTATTTCGGCAAATGTCTTAAAGACCAATCTTATTTTAAAGGTGCTGATAAGCACATGCGAAAGAATCTACAGTTATGGGCAATAGACAGAAATTAAATGAAAACGTAAAGTATTTATCGACATTTAAAGGACGATCTGAAACTCGTCGTAATCACACACCCGAAATACCTATGAAGAAATTTAACAAAACGAGAGACCTCTTAATATGCATAAAATGGTATGTTTACGATTTAGCCTGACAATTCTATTTAAATTTATTAGTCACTGACCGACCTGTCAGGATGTTCACTTATGAAATATTTTATTCCGTGCCGCCACAATCAAATGCATCTTCAACAATGTATAAACGGAAGAAGAAACCGCCAATTCTCGTGAAACCAGGTTGGAATACATACTCGAAATTTAGGCTGTTTGGTAACGGGAATACTTTCTTTCCATTGCCCTTAATCTGGAAACAATGTCTGTGGAATATATACTAAAGGGCTATTTTCAAAAGTAATTCTACTTGTGGTGTTTTATTTCCTCGTTTGTTTACAAGGGAAAAGCATTCTGTACATTTAAAACTTCAGTTTAATTAGCTAACCCAATTGTTCACGATTTCGGAACTTGCCACTTTTTATAAAAATTAGTATTTCTAAACAATGTAATAAAATTTTTAAAGCACAATATGCCTTCGTCTTAAGGACGGCCGCTTTTTTACTTTTGTAAAACTTTGGGGGACGCCAGTGTGGGCCGATTTTGCAAAACGGGCGTTTTCTAATGACATCCATGAGATTTAATGAGACAGGGCAAGTACTACAGTAACGGAAAGCTGCAACTATCAGATTCATGAACAGTCGTCGCAAAATTGCACCAGATTCTCTTCAAAACGGTGTATGCGTCATTTGCAAATGACCTTTTTTATTGTAGGTACTATAAACAAAAAGTGGTAAGTATTAGTACCTAAAGAAAAAATGCGCCAGCCCATGTACATATAAGAAAATTCACATGTGAATGCAGGAAAAAAAATCGCAACTCAAATGCAAAGGCACACGAGGAAGATAAACAACATACGCAAGCACTCGCTCGATGTCTGCTTAGGATCAACAGTCAGACGAGGTGCTGGTTAGGTAAACTTCTAACTGCCATCTCTCTCGCACCATAAAATCAAGCAATATGCAAATCTAAGCTGCCAAAATGGAAGTGTTTGACCACCTGAGAACCATCCTTCGAGGTGAGGATGCTGACATGCTTTAGAATGAAACCTGCTGTGACAGCATCGAGAAGATATCTCCAGCAACCCAGAAAGGCGACCGTGGTGGTTGGGGTTTGGGGCATGTTCTTTTCCGGCCATCGCAGGCGATAAGTGTTTCTGCTCTCGATGCATCACCGCGTTCCGCCTACCTGAGGGCATCGAAGAGTTTGCCCGAGTTCGGCTCGACACAGTCAAGAAATCGGCGTGCATTCTGCATTCGGTCTCCATCGCTGGAGGTCAGGCTCTACGGATTCACTACCGCGGGCGTGAACAGATACAATTCGCGACGTCGTAGTCACACCAAATAGAAGTGCAGCAGTGTGGAAACCCATCTCTAACATGGTTCTCGGGCCGCAGCCCATTAATAAGTGCAATGACCTCTCGGCTCGATATTCTGCGTAGCGATTTTGCCTGGGCAAAAGTACTACCTACGTGGGGCAGCTGCGGGTGACCAGCAGTCTCTGTGACAACGAGCCAAACGGCCGAGTAATTTTCAGGTCACGAATCCACAACAGTGATAATCACATTAACTACGACCTCCACGAGGACTGCCAACCATAGTAGGCCTGTAGTGTCTTGCTAAGCAAGCCCTATAAATACTGCATATCTTAAGACCCAACTGCCTATTTCTGCAACTGATAGGGCCGAGTGAGAATGCGAAACATCAGACCAAGAAGCACCACGTTCCAGTGATTACCTTTTTCCTCCTCTTCTTATTTTTTTCGTAACTGCTTCCAGTAACTCACCTGTTCGCGTCTATCTGATACAACCCACAACCGTAGCAGCGACTGCTTTTTAGATATCAGCCCTGAAACTAGAACGCAAACCAGACACTTATTGTCATAACGATGTTAAAAATCTCGATGGTTGCTTGTGCAACAACTAGCCTCGATGAAATCCAAAAATCAGAATTCAACAGCAAGGGTCGCACAGAGACGTATAGTGACGTATTCTAACAGCATATTAATAAAAAAAAAGAACATACAAGAACACCCAAGGTCAGACTGAAATCGGACCAATCAGATAACGCCATTAAATGGTTGGAAAATCGACCGCACTTCTGATCCATCTAACTCCATCCTGTCGGGAGCAGGCGCGACATTAGCACGCGCCCGACGTGGGCGGATCGATAGGATGGCGTGAGAGCGAGCCGGGTTAAGAGAAGATAATTCCTACTTTCCTGATCTACAGCCTGGCTTTACAGCTGATTGGTTGTTTCTTAATGAAGGCTAAAGAGGGCAGAATCGTGATCTCGAGTTTCTGCGCCCTATCGTTTCAGGATTACTTCGTGTGTGCTTGCACAACAAGCTGACTGCACGCTCGAGCACACAGCATACATATTGCTTACAACTTACAGGTTGGCTGGAGGAACTGAGGGTAAGGTATAGTTTGGCAATCACCAAAGAAACCAGAAACCCGAAGGTAAAGACCAGTGGTAAAAATTAATTGACGTGTGGATCAATCACAAAGGATTATATAAAATGTGCATGAAAGATAAATCCTTCTAGTTAAAATTTACCATAAAAAGTAATGAAAAGCAACGAAAAACGCCCATGCTTAAAAATAAACAAAACCTAATCAGTCGAAAAGTATATCGACAAACAAGCAACAATCCTAGCATCAAAGCGTTAGCAAACATTTAATTTGAAAGCGTTTGTATCGGTGAAAAATGTAATGTAAGAAAAAAATAACGAGATATACATACGGAGATCATATGATGGCCATGGCCAACGCGTCTTTGAAATAGAAAACCAAACCACCCCTACTATATCGAAATAAGTAGCTAGTTATGCATTGAAAACGCGGGTTATACACGACAGAGAGCACCAAACTAAGCTCGGTGTGAAGTCATTCGTTTTGACAAAACAGCGCTACAAAAAGGGAATCAACTCAGATATGCCGCCCAAAAATAAATATCCCCTTTTTCAGGGAATATAATTGAGCGGATTTGCCTTGCTAACCGTAGAGGTTCAGGAAAACATGAAATTAGCCTCAACTCCACACGATGTCCAGATGGAAGACAGAACCACTGGTAGCGGACCGGTGTCGGAGAAGAAAAAAACACCTGTCTCGACTCAGGGAGATAAAAGTGCGAGATAGAGTAGTTGAGGCACTAGACATCGCTAAGTTCTGTACTTATTTTTTAAGACCCCCGAAGGATAATCCAACTGGAGAACAATCATAGTTGTCACGTCGAAAAGAGGTCATGACATCTTGAACTCCATCCAGAACATTGGTGCAGACTGACAGAGCAGATAATTTATGCAATGCGTTCCACAGAGGCAGTTGTGCATCATAATCCAAAAATATTTCATTCTCATCAAGATTCCGATTTTTAAAACAATCTTCCTACGGATCACCCGCGAAAACCGTACCCCTTAGAACATCACTGCCAAAGTGGTTGCATTTTTTCCCTTGATTTTCGATGCCATAAAAAATTGAAATATATTTTACAGAAAACGGATACAAGGACTTAATTAATTGAATCTATCAGGTAACAGACTGTGCCCTTTTTGAAGTCATACTTAAAAAAAGCGTATTTTGCGGATCTAACAAGATTCTAATAATTGATGCTACACTATGGTCCACATCCTTTCCAAAATTGTATGACCACTATAGACAGTCTTCCTATTAGAGTAGAGAAAGGTGTTATTTTCCTTTAGAGGGCATATATAAAGCATGGAATTTCGAAACCCGAGCGCAAAGTGCAACCTCAGGTCGGATTCAAAGTTATTCGGAAATTGGAACATTTTCTTAAACCGAAAGATAACCTTTTTTGAAGCGCATATCGAAAGGAAGGCGTGGTTCGCTACGACACGAGTACATGAACGAATATTTATGTGCATGTTTCTATAAAATATATATTTGTATCAAAAAATCAATGGAAAAAATACCTACTATTTAAGATGTCATTTTTATAGAGTACTTTTCTCAGACGACTGTAAAGAAGCTCACTGAAAAGTCGACATCCTGATTGGACTGAAATATAATAAGTAGGCTTTACGAATCGAAAAGAAATTTCAGAATTTCATCTAGAGTAAGAACTTATAAATATACAACTCCCAGCGAGGCGCAAAGGGAGTAGCATTCTGTGAAAAACGTTAAGGTGACAAAGTAACAGTGCCAACAAAAACAAGGGAGACTGGAATGACCATTTCCGATTCATTAGCCGTCAGCAACCAGTCATATTCAACCCCAGGTTGTGCCCCATCCGAGGCTCGAACCCGCGACAGGTTGATCAGCCACGGGCTCAAAGTCTTGCCGGTTTAGATCGAGAATATTGACATTTGTTGACTTACGCTCACCGATCGATAACGGAACCCGACTCCCGCCACCGGTTGATAGCAGCCATCTAGCATGGCTAATATTCCCTATCGAAACCGTCAAAACAAGGGTGCTCATGGCTCTATGGTTAGAGGTTTTTACTTCTGACCAACAGGTCATGAGTTCGAGCCATGGGTGCCGTAAAACCTCGGGTTGAGTATGACTGGCTGATGACAACTTATGAACCACAAATGGCCATTCCAGTCTCCATTTTCTTTGTCAGTATTGTTAATCTGACTACTACTACTACTACTACTACTACTACTACTACTACTACTACTACTACTACTACTACTACTACTACTACTACTACTACTACTACTACTACTACTACTACTACTACTATTACTACTACTACTAATACAACAACCACCACCACCAACAGTACTACCACTAATACTACTAGTAGACGCTGTGCGGCTGCTGGTGGGACTCGAGAATTAGCCGCAGAGTAGAGTGGCACCAGAGAGTTCCGTTAACGAGCGGTGAGCGATCACCAACGAATGCCTTCAGGACAACGGATTCATGGCTCGATGGGCACACAATCATCCCAGAAAACCTGATCGAACTTTGGCTTGACCGGCTGTTAATGGCTGTGTCTTAATAGGCTGAAACGCACCGTGGCAGGAAGGGGCAGCAGTGTGAAAAAGGTGGGACTGACTTACGGTGTAGAAAGTCATAACCTCGTCCGCCGACCAGAACAGAGGTGATTTGGTCAGAACGTCAATCGGAGGGCGCTGCGACGGCGCCGAAATCAGAGCCTCCTGCACTAACTGTTGCGCCAGGAATTCTATGGAAACGCGGGTCGGGGAGAGAGGGGGGAGGAAAATGGCAGTTACATTGAGTAAGCGGGGAAGGGGGGGTATCAAGATAAAGAGATAACTTTAGGGTCTCGAAGCTAACTGCAGTTAACGAGGGGCCGACTCGCTCACGTGAATGGCCACAAAACCCACTGCGCAGGTAGTAGATTAAAAAGAAGGCTCAATGAAACTGGAATTAATGGCTCCTGAAGGGTCCCAGAAAGCACTGGCGAGCCTGGCAAAAAGGTACACTTAAACAAACACTGGTGAGGAGTACCAGTGCTGAGCGACGTTCCTAATGACAGCCAACTGAGAGAAGACGCCAGTTAATCACACACTCCATAGAGAATACGAAATCCGTCCCGTGGTAGTTCAACCAGGAAGGCAAAAACGACGATTACAAGAAAGCATTGCAAACTGCAGAAATCAGTAAGGTAAACAGGGAATTACGCGCAATAATCTCGATGGCAGAGCCCAAACTACATAGAGCAGAGCTCCCAGGCGGCAGTAATTAGCTTCAGAAGACTGTTGGCAAGCGGGTGAGGGATAAACGTTAGCGTTTTTCGCCTGACTCGGGCCACATACCCCAACAGCAATCAGGCAAACTGAGCTAGGCACACTAATACCACAGGAACGCACTCACCTTGAATTGGTGTCTACCGGTGTCACCTCGGGACAGTAAGCTGGTGCCCAGAGGCACCTAGGAGTTGAAGGTCAGCCGGTCAACGATGGTGAATAGGCTAAAAAGAGCCAGTTCATCCAGCTTGATGTAGATCGAGTTACTTGTCATCCTAGTTCACCTGACAGGAACACTAGCCCGGAGAAACGTTGCAAAATGCAACGACCCCGTGACGTATTGTAACCAGCTCAGATTGATAAAAACACCCTTGCCGTGACCTGGTGCCGTAATTGCATTTTTTGGAAAACGCGTTGCAGCCAGTATGGCAAGGATATATTTTAAGGTCGCCTAAACAGGAAACATGAATAGGGACCACCCTGCTAACTTAAAATAGGTGGCCTAGCCCTAACCTTAACAAAACGCTACATTTAACACGGACCCTCACCCTTACCCTAACTCTGAATTTAACCCTACCCTTAAACCTAACGCTAAACTGAGCCCTACCACTCTCCTTAATCCTAAAACCAAGTTCCCCGGAGTTGGGCGCCAAGCAACCGATTCCCGTGCATTGTATAAATGACCAGAAAAGGCATCCTTACCGCCAGCACAATTGCTACAACCTAATATGGAGGCGGGAAGATTAACCATCGTAAGCAACAATGCCACCCGCATGCTACGCGGAGTAAGCGCAACGACAGTGATGTGCTCGCATTTTAGTTTTGGATGTCACTCTAGGGAAAAAGGTTTGGTTGTAGAATTTAAGACGCCACGTGCAAAATGGTGTAGGGACCTTCTCGACAGCTATAGCCAGGACAGTAATCTCGACCAATCACGCTCTACACAGAGAACGTAATGCTATGTTGCCAGCTCATAACACTTCAGTGGAAACTTCGTTTTTTACTCTTTTGAGGCAGGCTATGTTTCTCGCATGAGTCGGCGCCTATTTAAAATAGCACGGGAACATCTGCCAGCGTGGCTTAGAAAAGAAGAAATTAGGTATGTCAACAGTGCTGTCCTCGTACAGAGAGTTGATTCAGGGATCACTTGGGTCGAAAACGATGTCTTTCGAATGCTTGACACTGTCCCCTTAAACTACTTAAAACAGCACTTATTAGCACCAGTAAAGGCGATCGCCAATCCTGCACGCACGGAAAACCTTTGAGCAGACACTGTTGTTAGCATAGCTGAAAGCCAATTGGTCCGCCAGCTGTGCATTCGTTTCTCTTCGATACTGCCGACCGCCTAAACGACACGGCCCTACCTGATCAGATGACACTGAATGCCTCCCACCATCTCCCCTTCTGTGAAACAATGAACACAATTCGCTCTTCGTTGACGAACGCTCACGATAGTTAACGAAATTTGCTCGTCCTGCTCTGCCTTGGGGCTCATTCTCGAACACCGCCCGCAACCGCACAGCGGCTGGCAGATGAACTCGATACCTCCAATTACCCACGTATGTCAATTAACTCCCATTTGATATAAATATATATGCCTGACGAGATGTCCTTGAAAGTGAACGTATAATCGTTGAATAGCCTTCTAAATTCTTTAATGGGACTTTTTCCAAACACGCGTAACAGCAGCGCGTTCGCGGTGACAGGCATGGTGGTTTTCGATCCCGGAAAGTGAACTGGTTCTGGTGCTGATGGTTGCAGAGGTGAGGGTCATTGTTTGAAGGCGCCAGTAAACTCACAGAGGAGGAAGGCGTGAGGGAGGGAGAGGAGGGTGGAGGAGGGGGCAGGAAAAGGAGGAAACTTACGAGCCATTCGGTCGGGTATTTTCCCGCCCCCTAAATCTTTGCTGTGCTCAGAAAGTGATCTCAGCGCAGGTTGGTGACAGTCATTTATAGCCATCTGAATGGACTGTAGTGTGTGGAAGGAGGAGGAGGCAGCCAGGGCGACGGAGTGAGCCTCTTTCTTGCTCCTATCGATCAGAACTTCCTCGTCCACGGCTTCCATATCTGCCGGCTTCTCCAGGTCGAATGGATGTCGACCAGCGCTTAGAATAAAGAAGGCAACAAGGCCGTAGGCGAAGACATCGACGGCCGGTGTCTGTGAAGGGTGAAGAGAGAGCGAGAGAGAATAAAACAATGTTTTGAAATTCCTTCAAACACAACAGGAAAACGGATCATGGGCTAACACAACCGTATAAAAGGAATAATGAGAGAGAGAGAGAGAGAGAAAGCTACGCTTTATTTCGAAAGTACAATTCCAAAACTTTCAGCAAAAAATGTCCTCCATTCACCGTGAATATGGTTGGGAACACAAGCCACACAACACCGGAAGATCACAAACGAATGGCCGAAGAATGCATATATTAACCTCATGAAGAATCATTCTTGAATGCGTCTCAAAATATCGACCAAATTGGACTTCTTTCAAAACGGAGCCAGCGTCCTACGCCGATGACCTCATTTTTGTTGTTTGCGAAAACAAATAGGGTTAAAATTCGGCATAAAATGGGTCAACAAGGCTAACCGACATGCATATAAGAGGATTCACATGCAAATGAAGAGCAGAAAAGATGGCGGCTCGATTTCACAATCAGAAATGCGGCTTTTTGTCCGAGGCCGCAATTTTAATAGTGCCGGCCGATGGGGAGAACAGCTCCACATTTTGGTAGAGATCGCATGTGTGTACAGGTACCTCTAAACCCTCAATGCATGCCTTCATGGCGAAAAACCCAGGCAGGATGGGCGAGTCAAAAACCCGATCAAAAAGCTTTCCCGTGTTGTTTTGGAGTTAACGGAATTCAGAAGGCGAATACAGACGTTAAGTATGACAATCGGACACAAACTCTCTTCATTCCCCCGTGCAGCATCTAAGCGAGAAAGGAGGGCAGACCAGAAATCAGCAAATAAGCCCAAGTAGGATGTGTGGATGACGCAAAAAAGGTTCACATTAGTACACTACAGAATGTGAGCTAATACACGAAACGGGCTGAGGGAAGTTGAGTCACTCAGTTTTGGCTACCTCAAAATGTCATACACTTTACCTATTCACCTAGCCCGCAAGGAAAAAGGTCTTTTTGCATGCAGAATGTGCTTTTAAATAATTGAATCAGTAAATATGTTAAGCAGATGAGTGGAAATCAAGGTTGCTATACATTCGGGAAACTTGCAGAACAAAGCCATGGCATTAATGAGCGTTTCGATCTCTTTGTTTACTTCTCAGTCTAGTTCTCAGCTTTCAAACACACAAGAGAGTGGCCGAATATATACTAAGATTTTGCGATAAAAGGTGAATTTTCTGCCCCTTCCGTTTCAAGTTTGCTTATTCATTGATAGTCAACTGCAGATCAAAATTGTCTTTTCAGGCTTCGCGTACGCCGTGACTGCGAAATGTCACGGACTATCATCAAGGGACACTCAAACTTAACAAACTGCAACATATCAAAAAGGCGCAAGTTTTACGGAAGAAAAGTCCCCATGATTGCTTTCGCTAATTACATTCAAATTTCTTAATGAATGGCACTTACAATTCACATGAAGCGAATGATTAATTGACTGTTGCCTTAAACCCCACCGAGGATGAAGAACGAGAACACGATCGGCCACGAGACAACGTATTCGAAACCTATAAGTCGTTCTTACTGAAAACCTGCGCGCATTTATAGTATCCCGTTCAAATTGGCTAATATTCGGTCCAATCCGATTCAAGAGAATGTTCTAGAAGAGCCGAGGAGCTTTTCGCGGACATGGACCAGTGAAAGCTGATGGGTGAACTGTAGCCATTGTGAGACGCTGTCGGGCGCACGCTCATGGCATGCAGCGTGGGAAACGCGCGCATATGCCTTTTAGGGGATATGGACTCTTTGTGGGAATGTGGACACTCCCAACACAACATTTGACCTGCAACGCCACTATCGGCAAAATCAGGCCAAATTCCCTTGGCTTTGTGACCTACATTTTAAACCATGCGAAAGAAGAAAAAAATACGGAAAATTCTCGCGAAAATAGCTTGAAATCTATACGAACCATGAGAGATTTTGATTAACAACGGCACTTAAACTAAGTCTTGGAGGATTTCAAGCGCAAAATGCATTACTCATCGTGCTTTGCTTACTCTGTCATTTCCATGCGCGCATTTTATCAGCTCTGAAACTGAGGTTTACCCATGTACAACGATTTTTAATGTTTACGGAATTTCTGTGTTTCGAAAATTGTTTTTTTAGACAAAGGAAAGCGATAAGTGAGCGCCCTTCTACAATTGTTAGTATGCCCGATCTTAACCTACAAGAGGAGCCCGTGGCAATGCGGTCGCAGGTTCATGCCTCAGGAGTTGCAAAACTCCAGGTTGGGTATAGCTGGATGATGATAATTAATAGGCCAGAAATGTGCATTCCAGTCTCCCCTATCTTTAGCGGCAATTTTCATCGGCGTATTCTACTACTACTAACCGCTGTGCGGCTGCTGGCGGGGCTCGACAGTGAGCCTAAAGGCAGAGCGGAACGAGTGAGTTCCGTTAGCAATTGGTGAACACCCCTTTACCAGTGCTAATAATTTTTAACGTGTTCATTTCACTTTAAGTCATTTATTATTAATTCGGGGAGTTTAGGTCCACTACCTCGAGATGGCTTGTTGACATCGAAAGGATAATTTGTGCTCACCAGATCTGCTGAATTTGCTGCCATCTCGGGTGCCATCCAGCCCAAACTTCCAAACTGGATGAGTCCGCAGTCGGTAGACATCGACTTGGTTCCGCCTGCTGCTCCGGCCAGGGCAATCAGAGTAAAGGAGTTCTGAAAGTGTCCGTTTTGTACAGGCAGCGAGAGACCAAAATCGCCCAGGACAAGGCGGAACTGCCCGCCGCTCGCAGCTGCAGAATGCAGGAGGAAGACATTGCCCGGCTTGATGTCTCGGTGTACTTGAAAAGAGGGTAGAGAGCGAGCGAGGGTAAATGAGACGGCGAGAGAGAGAGAGAGAATAATAAAATGAAAACATGTAAAAAACCACTAATTTGTCCCGGGTCTTGAAAAGCAGGAGAAAACGACGAGGAGACTATTGGGCAAAGAGGCTGCTGGATTGTTAGAGCTTCGTTTCGGGCCTATGCCACATTTATTCGGTCAATCATAAACCCACACCACAAACTGCGCACACAAGAAAAGACATACGCAAGCGCAAATGGTCTACAGACGGAGCATCAGCACTTAATCCGTGCCTCGCCACCTGCTATTTTCGGTGGACATCAAATGATTACGAAGGCGAAACAGACATGTGTGTGCGTTGTTCCTAGCGGCCACACTCCGGGCAACCGTCACGACCGGCGGGCTAAATCAGGTGAGGGTCTCCGGTGTTGTGAGTGCCTTCCCACCCGGTATGTCTGACTTCCGAGCTTTCCACCTCCACTCTCTGAAAAAGTCCAACGGTGGGGGCAACAGCAACCCGTAGGCGGCCCAGGCTAACTTGGGTCGCTCTCCCACTAAAACAAAACCGTGACCCATAGTGGAGTTCGGCAGCCGTCTGGGATGTCCGAGCAGCCCTATTTAGGGACAGCACTGGTTGCATCCTCACGGAGGAAGGGGCTAGAAAATGTGCCCTAAAAAATACTGGGTCTCACGTCTTCTGCAGCCGGCCGCGGCTCGCAAAATATGCGGTCGTAAAACTCAAACAAACAACAATACCCCCGTCCCCACACCCTCGCCACACTCTCCAGGCTGCTCGGGTGAGTCCACTCACAGTAGCAGCCTGGAATGTTCGCTCCCTTTTACACAATCTGAGGAGCAACCGGCCGGAACGGAGTACGGCGCTAGTCGGGCAGAAACTGGTGCGCTACAAGGTGGATATTGATGCTTTCAGCGAGACCAGATTCTCTGAGCATGGTCAGCTGGAGGTGGGTGCCGGCTTCACCTTCTTCTGGATCGGCCGGCCAAAGGCAGAGCGACGCAACGCTGGTGTCGCCCTTGCCATCCGGAGGGACATCTGCCCTGTATGCCACAGGGCATCAACGATCGCCTGATGAGCCTCCGCCTGCTTCTCCGGGCAGACAAGTTCACCACTATCATTAGCGCCTAGGCACGCCCATTGATGAGATACGACGAGAAAAATAACAACTTCTATGAGGATCTACACGCTCTCCTGGCGACTGTACCAAAGGCGGATAAGTTAATTGTCCATGGTGACTTTAACTTCCGTGTCGGGACAGACCGTGCCTCGTGGAGAGGAGTATTAGGTCCCCATGGTCTCGCTGGCTTCAATGACAACGGTCTTTTTCTCCTACGAACCTGCGCCGAACACCGCCTGATTCTGACCAAAACAACTTCTTTTACCTGCAGAGCGGCAAAAGGCGACCTGGGCCGACCCCCAGTTGAGATACTGGCACCTCTTGGACTATAGTCTCGTTCAGAGGCGAGATAAGCAGGACGTGCTAGTGACAAACGCGATCCCCGGTGCCGATGGTGGACAGATCACCGCCTCGTCATCTAAAAGATGAGGCTTCGTCTGCAACCACGCAGGAGAACCAAGGTAAACGACCACCAGGTAAGTTGAATACCGTTTTTTTGAATGTGCCTGCTCATCATCTCCAGTTCAGCAACGAACTGCCAACCGACTAGCCAAACTTCAAGTCACCAACGCGGACATCTCTGTGGAGAACCGCTGGTGTCAGCTGAGGGACACCATCCAATCCATCACCCTGGATGTCCTCGGCCGCGCACGTCGTCAGCACCAAAGACTGATCAATGACAACGACGCAGCAATCAACGCACTGCTCGTCGAGAAGAACCAGTTGCACAAAGCCTACGTTGATCACCCTACCGCTGCAAACAAGAGACCCTTCTACTGAAGTCACCGCCTTGAACAGCAACGGCTGCGGGAGAAACAGGATGCCTGACTGTCGCGCAAAGTCGAGAAAAGCCGAGGGTACGCGGAACGAAACGAATGGAATAACTTCTTCGCCGCCACCAAAGGCTGTATACGAACCTCCGGTCAAAGGTGACACCCTTCTTCTCTGTGCCGACGGCAGGACGCTACTCACAGAGAAGCGTTCGCAAGAAGTCCTCCACCATCTCCGACGCCACCATCGATCGCCTGCCCGAAGTGGAAAGCAACGCCAACCTTCATCTCCCACCCTCTCTCCAAGAAATTATCAGAGCCATGCACCAACTCTCAAGCGGGAAAGCACCTGGCTCGGACGCGATCCCTACTGAGATTTACAAACATGACGGACCCCAACTGATGAACCGACATACAGTGCTATTCCAGGAGATGTGGCACCAATGACAAGTTCCTCAGGATTTCAGATGCCACCCTTGGCCATCTCTACAAAAAGAAAGAGAACTGCCGACTGCGACGACCACCAAGGAATCTCGCTGCTGAACATCACCGGAAAGATCTTCACCCGCATTCTCCTCATCGCCTTAACGCGCACCTGGAGCAAGGACTGCTCCCGGAAAGCCAATGTGGCTTCCGCCGACACCGAGGAACAATCGAAATGATTTTCGCCGCTCGCCAGTTGCAAGAGAAGTGCCAGGAGATGCGGACTCACCTTTACACTACCTTTGTGCATCAGACGAAAGCCTTTGACACGGTGAATCGCGACGGGCTGTGAAAAATCATGCAGCAATTTGGCTGTCCTGAACATTTCACGCATATGGTGCGTCAGCTTTACGACGGGATGATGGCACGCGTTACTGACAACGGGACAGTGTCCGAAGCATTCACAGTGACCAACGGAGTGAAGCAGGGCTGCGTCCTTGCACCAACACTCTTCAGGCTCATGTTCTCTGTCATGCTAACGGACGCCTACCGTGAAGAACGCCCTGGGATCCGCATCGCCTACCAGATAGACACGGCCGACTCATCAACCAATGACAGATGCACTTCCGCTCGCATGTCTCCACAGCCACCATCCACGAACTTTTCGCTGATGACTGCGCACTCAATGCAATGACTGAAGAGGAAATGCAAAGGAGCATGGACCTCTTCGTTGTCGCCTGTGAAAACTTCGGACTTCGCATCTACACTGAGAAAATAGTTGTGTTGCATCGGCCGCCGCTCAATGCTATAAATATGAACTTCAAGCCAGAAGCTGTTCGGAAGAGAGTCAGAGCTGACAAAATGGTCAATTAAGGCCCTTAAGTTATTTGATGCATCAGGCATATTCGAAAATCACAGTCTCCAAAAAATACAGATTTAGGTTTATTTCTTATCAGCTTCAATCCATTCTACTTTTTCAAACTTTGTGCATTGGTTTAATTCAGCGTACGAAAACTGAACGATTTCGATGTACCTAGAAATGTTACTGAATGCGTGCAAGTAGCAACGAATTTGAACTGAACTTTGTTAAGCGTAGAAGAGAGGGTGGCGGCGATATCCATCCTTCCCCCGCCTCCAACGAGAGTATCGGACGGTATACGGAATGACAGAATAAGCGCTGTTTATCCGGTCATTTGACGAGGGTACATCTTCAAGAGTTATAACGGCTGATGACCGTCAATCATGGCATTCGGCCGTGAATCGCCACTATCTTTGCTGTTATACTGCTAACATCCCCAACTAACATTCAAAAAGAGGATAGCAGTTGGGTTGAGGAATTACAGGAGGCCCGCGAGGACAGGGCTTGATGGCCACTCATACTATGAGCTACCCAACGCGTTCGAGGGTGTGTGACAGTGGGATGATCCTCAGTAAAGGCCAGATGCAAGATAGGAAGATTCTACATCTAACAAAGAAGCCGTCCCGGGCCAAGCAAAAGTCGTATCACCACAGCTGTGAATCGACCCAGCAAATCAGTTACCAATAAAAGCGATACAGGCCGTGTCGTTCTTACGATGGGTAAGGATTAATTATACAGGCCCCCCATCAACAGGACATGGGAAAATGA
This sequence comes from Schistocephalus solidus, assembly GCA_017591395.1. Taxonomy (NCBI): domain Eukaryota; kingdom Metazoa; phylum Platyhelminthes; class Cestoda; order Diphyllobothriidea; family Diphyllobothriidae; genus Schistocephalus; species Schistocephalus solidus. The sequence goes on from WEDG01005129.1 coordinate 249,818, forward strand.
ACCCCCAGACCAGGTGATAGAGGTGGACCTGCGCGTTATCTAATAAAGGCGAAATATGCCTGTCTTAATCTAAACCACAGCCCAAGTATAAACCGGTACCCTACCAAAAACCCTAACCCGAAAGTTAACACTAAACCCAAACCTTAACCTTAAGCAGAGTCCTTCGTCCAGACGTAAACTTTAATCTAGCCCCAAAACTTAAACCTAATCGCAACCTTAAAACTAACCATGATTTCCCAGGAAGTCCGCGCAAAGCTACCTGTACTGCGGACGTCTCCAGGATTCCTGTTTATAAGGCCATATAGGTCATTCTTACCGTACGATGCCGTAGCCCTAACTCGACCAATAACAGGTCACCAAGCAGACCAATCAATTTCAAGGGCAACTCAGACGTGCCTCGTTCTAGGCGCTGTGACGACTCGCTCTCACCCCCTCCGCCCCAACGAGCTCACATTCAGGACGCCGCTATCGCGACGCCGGACGTGTGCCCTCGTCCGGCTGCCGACAAACTAGTCTCAACTCGCTAAAAGGGAAGCGAATAGGCGACTTCAAGGAAGTAGTCGCAAAGGAGACACGATCACTGGAACAACAGCATTATGAACCTGATGTTTTTGATTCTCTCTCGAACCCATCACAGACAGCCGCCGAAAAGAGTCGTAGGAAACACGAGATGCGCCGTATTTATAGAGCGCAGTTGCCAGGCAAACACCGCCTACTCTAGTTGACAGTCCTCGTGTTCATTGCTGCGGGTGCTATTCTCCGCTTATCTGCAAATGTCTCTGAGGATGAGCACGAAGGAAAATCCTAAACGTCCGACTATTAAACCTCTTGTTCTAGTGATCGTGTCTCCTTTTTTCGCATAGTCTTAACCTGTGTTCTTAGTCTTATGTACAGACTACAAAATCCTCTCAACTCTTCTTCAACGCCCGTTATATTCGAAATCGGGTCTGAAGATCACAGAGGCTTGGGTCTACCCAGGGCTTAAGTCCATAATCAAATAGGGTTTCCATAACGCAGACCGACAAATTACGGGAATCCGAAACTAGGGTGGGACAGAAATATGCAATTAATTAATGCAGCGCGCGAGCGAGCCACGGGCATTTTGACGGACGGAGGGCTATGGCGCGCGCGCTCCGGTTGAACTTGCCAAGCAGAGCGATTTCCTACCAAAAGAACAACAGCGATTAACTTACTGGACCACTAGAAAGAGAGGACAGCCAAATAGGTACTAACTTCTTTATTACGGGTCCTACGGAAAGGGAAAATCGTGGAGGCGAAGCATTACCAACTGTACAAAAGAAAAATAGGCAAGAAAATGAAGGGGGAGGGGGGGGGAGGGAACGCACCTACACCGCTGCTGTGTAGAAATGAAATAGCCGTGGCCAGCTGATAGAGCGACTGAATCACGCCGAGGTTAAAAGAGAGCAGGGGGTGGAGCGAGGGAACAGCGGTCCCAGAGAAAACATCCAGAAGACTCTTTTCGCAACGCTGCAGTACCAGGTAGTGGAAGTTTGGAGAGCTACCCTGCAAAGAAGATGTGCAGTTCATCAGCAGGTTTCTAAGAGGGATGTCAAATTCAGGCTGAAGCAAAGGGGACTGCGTAGGAAAGAAACCCTGCGATCGGTTCACCTCAGAGTGGGTGTTGGCCGATGGTGTGCCCGGAAGACGCAGGGTTGAGCTGTGTGTGAACTAGTTTGCAGGGGGGAAGTGAGTTCTATGGCATCTACTTGACCTTCACTTTCAAAACCCTCGAAGTTCCAATAGCAGAAAAAGGTCAAAACGAGCAAATAGACAAGAAGGCAGTGGTCGGCACAAATGGATCCGGCTCTGTGCGTACCAGACGCATGCTTCAGTTCAGTTCAGTTTATTAAGGGAGAGATGGGCAAACGCCTTTGAACTCCCGCTTGGTTACAGTATGGCGAAAAAGGCTCTGATACATCATGAAAATGTAAAAAAAGTTGGTTTACATAATCGCGTGCGGAATATAAGCAGCTGTTGACTAATCGAAGAGAGTAAACATCAACGTGTACTCACATATTACGAGTAGCATGAGGACATGCTATTGTTGTTGACACGATTCTCGTGAGTGAGGCATATGCGATGAGTTTGCGATAATAAATAAATGTTATACAAATGATACTGAAATATTGAAATAAAAAGAGTAATTCAACTGGGACGTGATTAAGAAGATCTGCGGATATTATAGTGAGCACCACTATACTGGTTTAGGTTTTTCTTAAAAAGATCAACGGAAGTAGCCATAAAAACATCCAGAGGCTGGTGGTGTACGCAAATAAAACAAGCCCTAAAGAGGGTCGCGTACATGAACTTGGCGACAGCTGTGATAAAAACCGGTGTAACAAGGGTGCGGGGAGGGAGCACCGCAGCATGCTCGTTAGGCCGAAGGAGCACTAGGTTACCACAATTCAGCTGACTAACTTCCCGGCCAAGAATGGGTTCGGATGAAATTCATGCCGGCATTCAGGGTAGAATGGACTGACACATTCGAGGGCCAGGCAACAAAATAGCTGGCGTCTCCCACTTGCATTGAGCAACAGTGTGCCTTGTTTCCGTCGACGAAAAAATCTTCAGTTTCTAAGGCTTTGCAGATCTGACTTTAAGGGCGGAATACAGAATAAGCGTGAGGAAAGGAATGGCATCTAACCCTAGCCTGGGTTGGGTATGGCTGGCTGATGATAGGCTTCTAATCCATAAATTGTAATGCTAGTCTCTGCATATATCAGAAACCGTTGTGCAGCTGGTGACATGGCTCGAGAGTGAGCAGAAAGGCACAACAGGACAAGTGAGTCCCGTAACCGATTGACAGGCACCCCACTACCATTCTTCAACCTACATGGTCGGCGGTCGGTCTTCTTAACGACAGGAAGTGAGCGAATCAAGTCCCTCCTCCCAACCGTTATTATAAACTGGTAAAGGCCACTGACAATAGAGCAAAGAGTTTATGTTCTATACTGGTAACAGCCAAGTAGTCGGCCGATTAGAAGACATGGAAACAACGCGCCAAGTTTTCTGATCAGGTCGGATGTACTATGGTGAAGAAATCGGTGCAAATCTGTCACGAGCTCGCATATCTCATGTGTTTGTCCGAGTAGAACGGCGCAGTGGCTAACTTGGAAGATGACCGCCATTCAAGGCGTGAACGGTAAGCTCGACTGACGAACGCAATCCATTACCCAGCTACATCTGGGAACAGTGACATTATAACGACCAGACGGCATTAAGCAAGAGGATAGAGATCTGTAGGAAAAGATTGCTCCTAAATGGGCTGCGTGGCAAATGCGCTGGACCAACACCGGGGGGCAGATCAGGGCACGGCACGCGTTATTTCGGTTGAGTTCTCATAACAACTGTCGAACAGGGGGCGGGGAGGCGTGTCGGCAGGTGCAGGCTCACGTCGTAGCAGTCACTTTTTGCCATTCCTGATGTAGGTGTGCCGGCACGGCTAGGGGAGTCTCCTGGCGCGCCAGCCATCTGCGCCCGAGCTCGCCTGCACTCTTCTTGACTCTGTCTTCACATAGAGCACATCTGGGTCAGGGAAGAGAGAGAGAGTGCGGAACCTGCAGCGGTAGTCAATTAGCACTTAAAACTAATTCGCGCGTAAGTCAACGTCCCTGGACAACGCTACTGCGGATCACACGCAGATATCGTCAAACTAAGATCGACAAACTATAGTATTCGGTGAAAACGGAAGAGCAGACAGGTCAACAAACCAAAAGGTAGAAGGGAACGCGTGAGACCCATAACCGATCAGTGAAGCGCTCATCCGGTAATGTCCATATTCCCGATCTAAATCGGCATGACAATAAGCCCGTAGCTCAATGGTAAGCACGTTGGACTTCTAAAAAACGACTCGCGGGTTCGAGCCTCGGGTAGGGCACCGCCTGGGGTTACGCATGACTGGCTAGCGACGGCTAATAAGCCAGAAATGACCATTCCAGTCTCCATTGTGTTTGCCGGCAATGTTCAATTGGATAGTGATTAGTCCACCTAAAAACGCTTAAAAAAACTCGAAAAAGGGTTGGGTGAATTTCGTTGGTGGGAGAAGCCTGAATAGATTACGGTTGAGCAGCGGTAAATTCCAGGAGGTATTGTGTCACTCTAAACCTCTAACTTCAATTGGATTTAGCGTGTCCTACAGCCGTGAAATTTTTAGACATGGCTGATGTCAAAGTTTTGCAATATTTTGATACCTAGATAGTAGATTCTGCAAGCACAATGCGTTACCGAATATCCTTACTCGATTAAGGGAGGAGGGGGAAGGACGGGTAGGTTCAATGGTAACATGACAAGTCACCGATAACTAGGCAGCTGATTTGGGAAACGGATTAGAAGCAACTGGAGTAGGATCATTCTTCTAGACAGTCAACATGGCCAGTAGTAAAGAACTGCGAGCGCACTCAGATATTAAACATTTCTAGTTCCTTGGGAACCGACGCTTCTGTGACAGAGGGGCAGAGTGGGGGGCGAACTGCCTCCATGACCAACTCTTTATCTTGCAGATGAAACGCAGTGTGAGCGAGAAATGATAGAGAAAGAGAGGACCAGGTAAAGAGGCTGCGCAAGTATCATACTTCCCGACTTCCTCCCTCCCCCCCGAAAAAATCCAAGACTTGCAAGGTTCCGCACTCAGTAAGTCAGAATAGGTAGGAACTTGAAAGTATCCGAACGGTGAAATGACTTCACCGCCTGAGCTGATAGGGAGGTTGCAGTGGTTCCTACCTAATTAGACCTCCTCAACGAGCCCAGTTTGGTTCATTTTGATTGGCTGAGCCAGGCGTGTGAGGAACGCATGAGACAAGATTATTGTCTGGTCAGGCACGATAGTTCGACTGTCGTATTCCGGCAATGTCCACCGTATGCTTCACAGCAGGTTACTGCAGAAACTTTGACTAGTGCGTATATTAATTTTAAGTGATAGTAGATTTGCGCAGTAGCTACCGAACTGTCCCTTCTCTTATTCGCCTGTGCTCAGTGGAAAGACATAGTCAAGAAAACCGGAGAGGGGTTGGGCGCAGGTGAATCATATCCAATCGTAGCCATACATGGAAACAGCGGGTAGTGCACCATGAGCCTTCACCTGCGCGTGAGTACGCATGGCACGCGCACACCACCCTCATGTCCGACATCTGTTATTAGAGCTCACCCCAAATAAGAATGCCGCCTGCCGTACACTGATTTGGTCTCTGTGTTGGTCCAGTGCATCTACCAAGCGGCCCGTTTAGGAGGAACGCCTCGTCAGACACTGCGCAGTACGTACCTGTCTGTCCTGATTGTGGGATAGGGCGTGGCATTCCGTGTGACATTTGGAGTTCCTGTCTAGAGTACTCACAGGTCCGAGCTTTGGTATGGCTAACTAACGAACACTAGCAAGACAGAAACGGTTACAGTCGTCTCAAGTGACTTAGTCGGCAAAACTTGTTAACTACCGATCACCGGGCACTATTATATCGTTCGCATCCGCATTCCATTCTCTAAACAGGCTAGACGGGTGGACCTCACTCCAATTTGGTCGAAAAGCCTAGTAATTATGTAAACAGTAAACAACCAACACTCTCTCCGGCATCCGGTAGGAGAGAAGCTCCCGAGCTACCTGGTACGTTCATAGGTGTCAGGTGGGGGCACAGCCTCCAGCGAGGGCTAGCTATCGAGTAAGCGGGTTCTTGGAAATGAAGATCGCTGAATCTCTAGCGAAAATACCATAAGGTGCAATTGCGCACAAATCTAAGTCAGTTTCCTGTAAACCCTTAGCTATACATAGGGACACCATCACGTTAAGTAAAGCTTCGGCACCATTAGGGACAATCTTTAAATCTGAAATTAGTGAACAGATCGATGGTAACTTTTGAATAAATTAGCTACAAGCAAACCCACCCGTAAAAGTCAATGAGCCACGGCCTAATTCGATTTGTAGACGGCTGAGGCTAGTTTGCGAAAACGCAGGGAAAGGTTTTAGTTTCAACATACACCAGATGCACCCCTAAGAAACTACTCCGAATATTTAATTTAAATAAAGGCCTAACTGTCACCGTATGAAATTCAGTGCCCTTAGCGAAACACTACACCCATTTCGAACATTTCCCGAGATTTCTAGGGGATTTTGAGCACAGATGTCGTCCGCGATCAAACGAGGTTGTTTCCTCTAGGCCTTTGGCACAATATCTTACCCACAAGGCAGTGGTGATTGCAAGAAAACCTATTTAATGTCGGTTCATGGTCATCATGTACCAGTGCTGCTATGGGACGTCGCGATCCGGCGCCGTTGCCCACCTGAAGGTCAACTCAAAACCCGGGTCGATATGGCTGTTGAAAGAGAGAATAGGTAGAGCTCTCCAGGTCTGTTGCAGCAGGTCACCTCACGGGTGGAGAGATGAAATTGCGAAGACCGGGACACGGTGGTGGGAGCAAAAACTTTATAAGTCGGCCGTTTCCGATTCTCACCCGAATCCAGCCTCAGCGACAAAGTCAGATAAGTGTATTTGGAGGGCCCAGGTGTTGTAAGAGGTCATTGCTAGGCCAATGCATGCATGTCGCCAGTGGCAGCTTCTGAATGCATGGCTGATAGTTGCACGGGTGTCACAAAGTGTTCAATAGGCCAGATATTGCAGTATGCAGTTGCTATGCCCCCCCTGCTTGCGTAAAATCGCAGGTAGGGGTTGCATGTGGTGAGATCGTGGGGCCCACAGTTGAGTTGCTAGCGGCCGGGTTTAATCATCAGTTTGGGCTCTTGGGCAATAAGGCTTGCCAACACTGGCAGTGGTCGGCATATGCCAGGCGGCCCAGAGGGCACAGACTATGGTCTTCCAGTCGTTTATAAACCTAATTAGATCATGATTTATCGCATTTTTCGACTGGGTCGGCATGCGGTTGACAGCACCTTTTAGACCCCCCCTCTCCTCCCCCGTTCGCCAACTTGAGCTGCAAATATGGCGCTGTAGCTTTACTCGACGTGTTAAGTGACTGTTTTCGAGGAAAACCGATCTACCGGATCGTGGAGGACCTAGTCAGAACATACCTTTCCAACAAAGACTGACGCTCAAAGCTGACAAAGGACCTACATCGGTGGTAGGGGGTTAAAAGACGGCTGAAGAGCTATAGACCTAAAGAGGGGCGAAACGTACCGTCCAGTAGCAGCGAATTAAATGTTCATGGTGATGCTGCAGCAGGATGTTGTGCTCTCGAAGCCAGCTCTTTTCAAAGACCGGTTGACGTAGGATGCGTTTGATGGCGGCCGGCTGAGAACCATAGAAACCGCTGGAAGAAGAAAACGTAAGATGCATAGCCGGAGAAGTGCAAAAACGAACAAAAAATCACCTAAACAACAAAATTGCATGTGAAAAAGAGACTACGAGCGGCTCAGTGGTGGGCACATCTCGTTCAACAAGCGAACCGGGGACCCAAAGAGGGCTGTGTTGGTTTGATGAATTGACAGTCGGAGAACGGTACTCTCGTCTGCCTTTCTAACTCTAGGATGACCTGAACTGGCACCTATTTCTCATATGAGGCTCCTCGAAGCCATATTTGGTGCAGTGTGACCTCAGCAAACGATTCTTGCTGATGCCTCAACCCAAACAAGTGACAAAAGTCAAGAGGGAGCTCCACACCAAAACAGAATAGAATCAGTAGTAACTGGCTGCCGAATTTATTGAGCAGATATGTATGACAAACTGACGACTGAAAAAGGCAAGGGAGAGTGGAATGGCCATTTCGTGCGTATTAGCCGCTATCAGCCAGCCATAACCAAACGAAGGGGCTGCGGCACCCCAGACTCGAACTAGCGACCTGTTGGTTAGAAGTCCAACGGTTTAACCCACAGTACCACGAACTCATTGCCTTGTCGGGTTCGATCGGGAATATTAACCATGGTATATGGGCGCTGACCGATCGGTTACGGGACGGGGTTCTAGAGTGAACCCCATGGCAAAACGGGACGATTGAGTCCCCAAGTGACCATTCCAGTCTCCCTTGTCTTTGTCGGTCATGTTATTCTGCCTATGTCCCTAGCCGCTGTGTGGCTGCTGACGGAGCTCGAGAGTGAACCCCAAGACACAACGGGACGAAAGAGTCCCGTAACCCATCGGTGAGCGCCCATCTAGCATGCATGAAAAACTTAATAAAACATAGTGGTACCTTTAGTGCCAAGTGCGAGTACGTAAGGGCACAGCCTCGGGATTGCAAAAACAAACAATATCCACATAATACGAAAATTGCACGTCCAAAAATACCGAAATAGGCCCAGAAGTGGGTATATCTGTTTCCACAAGCCCAATGAGGACCAAAGGCAGTCGGGTGGTGTGAGGAGTTGACAGATGCCCTTCTAAATGTACACGACCTGACACCTAAATTTTATCCGTTAACTGCTCCAACTAGGGTCACAGACGTGTCTTGCCCACAAGTAACAACTGTCATGTTACAACATAATAGAAGCAATAGTAGCCTTCTGAGTAAGTGTATTAAGTAGATATGCATAACAAACATACTCAAACACAATAGTCCCATTGCTTCCACGTCCAAGTACGTGATTTATGTTGAAACGTACTACGCCTGGGTGGGCGAGGGAATCTGCAGTGTGGCCGGCCCAGCCAGAAGCATCGGGCGAGTCGAAAGAAGCCGGCAGAGTGGGTGAGTTGTGCTGCGTTTCGACACTCTGCTAAAAAGAAATAAACCCTCATCAGGGGGAAAGAGAGGGGAGGTGATTGACTGGCACGAAGAAGGTTAACAGCAAGGAATTTGAAGCTCGCCAGATGGGTGAATGCAATAACAGAGCAGGATCAATCTTAAAATTTTGCAGCTGAGAAGTGTAAGACATAGTGTCTGGTATAGTTGAAAACAGTAGAGGTTAAATACGTGTGGGGACATGGTAAGCTGGGAAAAACACCTTCAATAAATATCGCGGGTTGGGAGAACAGAGACAAAACCCAAATTCGAGGCGAGTTGCGGAGGGAAGGGGGCACAACGAGGGCTGCGGAAGGTCTCGCGTAACGCAAATAGATACCTCAAAACGCGTTTTCGATAAGGAAGGAAGAAAGGAAGTTAGTTTTTTTAATTCACTTTCTTTCATCCACCTGCAAAACCAAATTCGGTAAACTAACTACATAAGTAATATGCATTTATCGATTGATTTTTGACGCCCTTAAAACTTTATACAGTTTAAATCAATGACTACTTAAGTATTATGCATTTTCTCTATCAACTGTTCATGCCCTTTCAAAGTGAAATATATTTTTTTTAAAGAGAGAGTGCTCAAAAATATCGTTTCTTCTAATATTTTGATGGCAAACAGGTCTTTTTAAAATGTTATGCTAAGCAGTAACACGTTTCATAATCTCGATTAGCATGTCATGAGATCGATCAATGACTTTACATTAGGAAGGCCAGAGCTGTGATTCCATCGGAAACCTTCCAGTTAGCAGACACAACATAATCTAGAGCTCCGATGAGCTGCGAGTTTTGATTTAGGCACGTCTATGACCAAAGGGCTCATCCCTGGGGTGTGCGTTTCAGAATTCAGGTGATTCAGTGAGCTTCCTGGACCTACCCAGTTTTGTGTTGATGGCTCCCCTCTCTCTCTCTCTCCCCGCAAATTAGCTGCCTCATTAAGAAGGCGGCATGGCAACCTGGTTATCAGCGCAGCCGACAAAATTGTGTCCCCACTGCGCTACTTTCCAAACCAGAGCGCTTCAGGCACACTGGCTTGGTAATGGGGCCATTTTTGGAGTATGGCGGGGGACAGTCACAACCTGACTCTCGCATCCTCTCTTCCCATGTCCACAGCGTTCCAAAGGCACTAGTACTGCTTAAATACGTAAGTATGCCTGTTGCACATGCACATGCCAACTCTTTTGAGGAATGATCATCATCACGCAGCTTCAATCCTGTGCTAAAAGGCAGCTGTCTAAAAATATGAGCTTACCGTCCCAGAAGAGGGTATTCGGTAAAATATTGTGCAAGCAGCATCAACCAGGAAAGCACGAAACCTTCCAGGTTGAAAATTTACAAAACTGTAGGTCTACCAATAATCGCCATTCAATTCCATCGCGTTCCAGAGAAACCAGAACTGTTGTTACAAGCGAAACAGACGAGTTCCAGGAAGAAGCTCAGAAGAAGAAGTAGAAGAAGACGGAGACGGAGAAAAAGAAGAAGAAGAAGAGGCGATCACTGGAACATGGTGTTTATTGGGCTGACGATTTGGATTCTCTCGGGTACGGACCAAAAGGCAACAATTGCATCAACTACGACCCCCAGTGATAAACACGAGGACTGCCAGCGATAGTATGCATGTACTGGCAACCACGCCCTATAAATACGGTGCAACTCGTACCCCAAGTACCCTTTTCTGAAACTGTCTCTGATGATGGCTTCGAGAGAGAATCCGAAACGTCAGGCCAATAAACACCATGTTCTAGTGATCGCCTTGTCTTCTTCCGGAACTAGAACTGTTCAAATACGTAAGTATGTCCGTTACTTCAACCTTGGACATAGCGCATGGCAAACGTCTTGAGAAATGATCATCAACTCACAGGTTAATCCTGTGCCAAAGGCAGCAGCAAGCCGCATCTACTAGGAAGACACGACACCTTCCATGTTGAAAAATTGAAAGGCTGTAGGTCTTTCATCAGTCGTCATTCAAAACGCATTTGGGATCTATTCAGGCAAGTTGTACGAATAACAAATAGGCGGGGTCGCACACAAGATACCATCGGAAATATTTACGGTTCACTTAGTCGCCTGTCTTTCTGCTCTATCCCAATAACTCGTTGGACCCCTTCAGAATACCGCTTAGTCGTTATGCTCTGTGGGCTCCTAGGTGGGCCTCTTTGTCGCCGCCGATGTTGCCAGGACCAGGCCAACAAGACTGGCGGCGAGATTCGCCACTGAAATTAATTATCCATCACATGTTCCCATTTTCAAAACCCGCCGTTCAAGTTAGCCATGGAAACCACCGGGGTGGCAACCATGGCGCCAAGGGAGCCATCCCGGTCCGAATGGGCAGATTGGAGCACCCTTTTACTTCCCCCATCTGTGAAAGAGGGTTGCCGAAAACGCCGGCAGGGGCGTTAGGGTCGAAAAACATATTCTAGTGCGCCTGCTGTGTCGAAAGTCCAACATCTGAACTCCAGGTTTGGTAAGGTGCACAGGATAAGGATGAGGCAGCCTGCCTTAACGAAGTGAACCTACAATGAGAGGGGGGCATGTGGGCGGTGGATTGATTAAGGCTGGTGAAGGTACCTACCGAAAGATCCTTAAGGGCACGGTTACGCGCCCACAGCAGGCCAGCGACCGGGAGGACCAGGCAGCCCACACAGAGAAGTACTGCAAGCAGGAGAGGGAGCGCGAGAAAGGTGGGTGCTGCGACAGCATCGGGGGATGCCTGAGCCCCCTGAAGTCCGGTGGAGAGGGGAGAGCCAGGAAGAATGATGGCGTCATGGCTATAGACGGGTACAATGCCAAGGGGTCCATCAATTTCAATAATATTGCTTCATACAGTCTACTGATACTCTAGCAGAGTCAACAAAATGCCCACGTCTCGCGAGGAAACAAATGCTCCTGCATTCCTATCACCAGTACCACAACCACAGGCACGGGAAGGCAGTTATAAAAACTGTGCGGCAGAACCGTGACAACACCCTGTTGATATGTTTTTCGCAAGATGTGTCGCCCCGGAAGACGACTCCGGTATCTTAGACATTGAAAAGCATTGCAAGTCTCACTACAGAATTTATATTTGGCTAGCGCCGAGAAGACACTGTCGAAACTATGCCACGATGGCACCCGTGACGCACATAGACGAGCTGTTTTAGCTGTCAGCCACTGCGCCCGGCCCACGTAGGTGAGGGAAGATGAGAGTGCAGTAGATGTAACGCAAGTCTACTATCACTATACACCAATTTACGTGCAAGCCCCTGTCCTTGCGCCCACCTTGCTATGGGGCGTACACGGTGGATATAGTCGGAATGGAAGTTCGAACTTTCATATGGATCTCGTTTCATTGCGGCAAACCGTCTCTCCCCGGATGGCTCATGCTTATAGCTTCCTCCTGAGGATAACTGCTTAGTTGCCGAGACTAAAGAGAGTCGATGGGGTAAGAATTTCCTGTATAGCCGCCTACAAAGACCGCAATAGGAACGAAGGTGAGGTGGAGGACTAAGTTTAAGCTTAGGGTTAAGGTCGGAGTTAGGGTAAGGGCCCAGCGTATGTTAATGCTTAAAGGGTTGGGTTCGTGTTAACTGAAGGGTTTAGGTTTAGGGTAGGGTTACGGTTAAGATGAAGGTTAGCGTTCAGTTTTATTTTAGGGTTGGTGGTACAGTTAACACACGGGAGTATTTACTTTTCTTGCCATTTATAGTAAGGCCACTTATTTTACATGGGTGGGGCGGTTCCTCGTCTGGTGTCATGTTGAGGAGGCCAGAAAAGGTACCCTTACCGTCGATGGATTCCAGTTTATGAGCTCTTCCAACGACGGAGGAGGGATCCGCTGTCGGAACAATAACTTTCACTTGGCGTTGTCTGCACGCACCGGATAATCACAAACCAGCTCGCCAAGATCAAGGAATTTAGGTAGTAACGGTGATCTAGTGTTTAAGGCGCAGCAGCATACACAAAAGTTGATCTCGATGTATCCAGAAGGACTGCGAAGTGGTGGCTCCAGGCAGTACTAGCGATGATCGCATGTTGGATTCGATAGTCAGTTGTGTCACCACGTGGTAATTGCACCGTCGCAACATTAACTTAGTGAAATTACTCCTACGGGTAGCATTTGTGGTCGCAGGTCATTGCGGAAACTGGGTTTTACGACCCAGCGAGTCTACTTGCCTGATCCGGGTGATGGGGCAAAACCTAACAGACGGGGTGAAGGTCGACACGCCAAATCCGCGTTAGTAGAGCGAGTTACGACTGCCTCCACGAGAAGGCGCGCCCTTTCTTGCCTCGGAGTTTAAATCCACACGTCTTTGCCACACAGCTCAGTCAAGAGTGTTCATCTGTTTTTTCTACTTGCTAGCAGCCACGATTGCAGCAGTCCACTCCATGGCAGTGTTCCCCGCGCAAAGACAGACACTCCAAGGGAACTGATTATTGTCTGCAGACAAACCAAGTGACAGCGAAAGTCTAGAGCCTTTGCCAGAAATTCCATTTGGTGTCGAGAATGAGTCTGCCAGTCTTGGTCTGTCCAGCATTTGTTCGTTGGGCATACCTTTTGAGACTCCGGTGCTCGAATTGGTGTGGCTTCCCTGAGCACTGCACTAAGCAGCCCCACGTACACGAAACCCAAGTTAACCCCGAATTCGCGTCAGTAATCGAAGACCCTGTAGGGCTCAACATATCCCACTGTCCCAAGCGAATAGCAAATAAAGAATACTCTGGAAGTCAACTATAAGTAGTCTGAAAATGTCTGGTTTAAAATAAGTATCTCTAGCCTTACAAAGGCCAGCAGACACTCGTCTTACCTAGTGAAGTCGGCAGGGTGTCCAAAAGGCTCTGTTGCGAACGATTTACACACATTAATTTCAGATAAAATTGAAAAGTGTAAGTTCTGAATTTTACCGAGTTGAAATATTTTCCATAAGATACTTCCGGCTCATCGTTGGAACCACGTCAAAAAGGCGTCAAAAAACAGTACCCACAGAGAAGAGGAAAACTGGAATGGCCATTTCTGATTTATTGGTCATCATCAGTCAGCCACACCCAATTTGAACCCCGTAGGCTCGGAGTCGCAAACTGGTGGCTAGAAGTCGAAAGCACTGACCACTGAAACATGAGCTCATTGTCATGTCCTACAAAGAGATAATTCTGAGTCTAATTGTCCGAAAAATGGGATTTTTACTGAATTGCTATTCCTGGCGAAAAACATGGGAGCGCTGGTGATCGACAGTGGCTGAATCAGCCCGGGCGATGGCCGGTATAGGGCACCTGAGAAGTAGAATTTTAAACTGGAAACAAACCTGGGCGAGGCATCGGTGATGCGAAAGAGCCGATTGGAGGTGTGTGGTTTTGGAGACCAAGAGGGGTCAACGCGCGGAGAATCAGCCGAGAGCTCATAGAGACCAAACAGGCTTTTTGGCCAGTAGGCGCCAGCATTACCGTCGTCCCCATTGTGCTGCCGCATGAGGGTTACGGTGAGGTCGTAGATGGAACTGTCATTGTTGTGGATCTCGTGCTGCAGGGCTTCCACGGCGGCACTTGCAGTCAACCAGAGACGTTCGGAGACCCGATGGGTGGCACGACGGCTCAAACTGGCTTCCGAGATCGTACGAATGGCGTAGAGGGGAGCCTTTTCCGAACCCCCAATATAGAGAGCCGGTCTGTCAGAGGGGGAGGGAGGGAATCAAGAAAAAGGAGCAGGTGAGAATCGAGCCGAAGTCGACAGGGGCCACCACTTTTCCACAAGACAATTTACCACACAGCAGCTCGCGATTCATGATCGACGCTGTTGACCTTTAACAGATTTTTGATGTAGTCTGGAGAGTTAGTGAGGTCTTTGGTGGGATTTACTGCGGTGCATTCGGAGGTAAACAACGAGAGAGAGAGAGAGAGAGAGAACAATACGCTTTAGTTGGAAAGTATCATTTCAAAATTTTCAACAAAAAGGCCTGCATTCACTATGGATAACAATTTTACGCAAAAAAAGCGAACCGGAGGAAAACAGAAGTTATATTGTAATCGAAAGCTGCAACCGTGAGCATAATGAATGGTCATCCGAGAATGTGTCGCTAAATTGCGCCCGATTTTCTTCAAAATGGTGTAGGCGTCGTTCGCAAATGATCTTCTTATCGTAGTTAATATAAACAATGAGTGGTAAATAGCAGGATGTGATGAGAAAAATGAGTTGCCAATGTACATTTAAGGAAATGCACATGTGAATGGAGGGGAAGAAAAAAATGGCGGCTCAAATTCGAAATCCCACCATAGTTCTAAATGCACGTCGGCATTAGGGGCGAATTGGAGGTGTAGACTGCGCTTGAAGGATGGGCCTGACGTGCCCTCATCTGGCCCCCGTGTTGGTCCAGCGCATCTACCATCCGGCGCGTTGAGGGAGCACCGTATCAAATACAAGTATGACGTCCGACCGGTTTCGCTGTTAAATCGGTCCTTTAAGCACATATCCGAGCGATCTTAACTGAATGATCCATCTGTCTGGCTGTTTTTTTCACTGGCCACTAAGAGTTTTGGAGAACGGAACACAAGCGAACACTACTCCGAGCGCACGGGACATGTACCATAGCTCGAAACGGTCACAGGCGGCTGATTGATGAAATGGTCAATTTTACATTCACAGTGCCCCTCTGGTACGAAAACTGATCCAATAGAGCTGGAAGTATCTTCCAGCTAGGGGGAACTATCATTTACCAGGAATGTGCAAATATCTGCGACAACGAACCCGGGAACGACCTGTATTTTACAGGAGCAACTTGCCAGTTTTGGGAAACTAAAGTTTCGTTAGCACAGCGGCATCATCATTAGAGGCAAGAACAATTATGCACGAACAAGAACCTCCTGCAATACCAAGGTGATCAGTTCAATCGGGGGGCAATAGACCGGTAGCGCAATTGGCTGACATGCTCAGCGAGGGACGAATAAGAAGTTTCCTGCAACAGCCGATGAGCAACATTGAGTGAGGGAGGGCTTGAACCTGGGTATTCTATTGAGCAGGCCGACCCTACATTAAGCCAGGGCGATGCGGCTGATTCATGTCGTTCGAGGGATCAGCACGCCCATGCCTGGCCAATCACTTTTGACCCACACTTGCTGTTGGGACGCGCAAGTAGCGAGGAATCCCTTGTGGCACTTGTTTCCGGCGGGGAATCGTGCTAAAACGCGCCGATTCGAATGTCTCCATCGTGTACTAGCACGTAACCTCGTTCAAGCCTACTATAAGCTGGCGAGGTGTATTGAACCGGTGCATGCGTGGGCACGGCTCTGTCGCCCCAAGCTGCGTCTTCAGAAGCCGTCCATAGACTATGCGTAGGGGTCACTGGAAGTCTACTACTGAATGTAAGTAAGGGGAACAAAGTTAATCGGTCATGCGGAGAGGTGTCACAAGTATACGACAGTTGGACCATCGTATCCAACGAGGTCCACCGTGTGCCCCACAGCATTGCGGGCGCAGGGACGTTGACCTATTCATGAATATGCTTGAAGTGATAGTAGACTCGGGCTGCATCTACCACACTCTCTTTACCCTCACCCATATATGTCAGGTGTTAAGACAGAGCGGGCTCGGACGGTGGCCTGATGTTTGGGGTGGTGGAGAGAGTGCGGTTGACGGTCTTCGCGCATTTTCCTCTCTATAAACGATCTGGCGCGCTTGAAGCTATCACGGTGCGTTAAAAGCCGTGATTTCGAAGACTGCCAGCTGACGGGATAACTTGGTCCTCCGGACTGAGAGTCAGACTGCAATGACACCTCCTTAAGGTGGCCTTTGTGATACTCCCATTCAGCTGGAATCCGAGGCACCCACACCCCTCATTAGTTGTGTCAAGCCACTCAAAATACGGAAACATAGAATGCAAAATAGGGTCACATACACCAGACTCAGAGTTCCGCAAAACTTGTCCTCCCACAAGGCTGCTTCCACGAACGACGGCAGGTGTGGCGCGTAGAAGGTAGCATTCAGGTCGAGGGCGTAGGTAGTGAAGATGAGACGGCGCAGTTGGTAGGCGAGCCGTGGGCGCGAGGAATCCGCAGAAGGCAAAGATTCATCAGCATCCGCCTGCCTCTCGTCACCAGCATCATCGAATAGATATTGTGATGCTGTGTTGGTTTTCGGAACGGCAGCAAGGAAGCGGGTGCCAGAAACCGGTACCAGAGGCCCCGCCGGCTGTTGCTCCTTCAGCGTTGGGCTGAAGACCGTGAAGAGGTCGACCACAGGAGAAGATAGTGGCAGGCGCCAAAGGACTAGAGGACCAACGCAATATAATTCGGAAAGTTGTTTTAATTGAGAAGTCTTGCCATAAACAAGCAGCAGCCGACCAGCATTCGAATCTTGCAAAAATAATGTCTGTCGAGCGAGTTGGGGAGGAAGTAACGCTAAGTGCACACGCATTAGCACCGAAGAAAACAACGACAGTGTTGAATGTGCACTCTCCAGCACCTTGTCTTCGCGTAAACAGGAAGCTCAAGGTTACCTATTTTCGGACGAGATATAACAACCAAAAAGAAAGAATCGCTAGTGCAACATCCGCGCTCCTTTGAGGCTTAAATGCCGATGACGAAAAACAGGGACGGGATGGCGCGGCGGAGGCGGGAGGAACAGAAGGCAACCTGCATGAATAAACAATGCTTAGGGACGCGTCACCATCACATGCAATGTGGCCGAGTTTGTATCAATAATCCATTCTAATGAAAAATCAGAAAACACTTATAAAATTAAGTATATATATATATATATCGACGGGAAGATCTTCGTCCGTATCCTTCTCAATCGTCTGAAATGTCACCTAGAGCAGGGCCTGCTCCCAGAAAGTCAATGTGGCTTCCGCCGACACCGAGGAACAACCGACATGATCTTTGCCGCCCGCCAGCTACAAGAGAAGTGCCAGGAGATGCGAACTCACCTATACACTACCTTCATGGATCTGAAAAAAACGTTTGACTGTGGAAAATCATGCAGAAATTCGGCTGTCCTGAGCGGTTCACGCACATGGTGCGTCAGCTTCATGACGGGATGACGGCGCGCGTCACTGATAACGGGACGGTATCCGAAGCATACGCAGTTACCAACGAAGTGAAGCAGGGCTGCGTATTGGCTTCCACCCTGTTCCACCGCCTAATGTTCTCGGCTATGCTGATGGACGCCTACAGTGATGAATAGCAAAGGGTCGGCATCGCCTATAGAATTGACGGAAACCTTCTCAACAGTCAATGTGTCTACGACTACAGTCCATGACTTGCTCTTCGCGGACGACTGCGCCCTTAAAACCGTGCGGAGAAGTATGGACCTCTTCGCCGCAGGCTGCGCCGATTTTGGATTAACAATCAGTACAGCCCAAACGGTCGTCATGCACCAGCCGCCACCCAGCGCGGAATAAAATGCTCCCCGAATCAATGTCAACGGTGCTCAACTCAAACACGTGGAAACCTTCGCTTATCTAGGAAGCACGCTGTAATGCAACACGAGAATCGATGACGAGGTTGCCCAACGGATCTTCAAGACTATTCAGGTTTTCGACCGGCTGCATGCGGCCGTGTGGAATAGCCACGGTATTCACCTGAACACCAAACTGTAGATATACAAGACCGTCGTCTTGACTACACTCCTTTACGGAGCGGAGACCTGGACCGTCTACTCGAACCAAGCCAGGAAGCTGAATCACTTCCATCTCAGCTGCCTCCGCAGAATACTGAAGCTGAGATGGAAAGACAGGATACTGGAAACGGAAGTCATGGAGCGGACCAGAATCCTCAGCATCCACGCCATGCTGAGGCATTTGCATCTGCGATGGAGCGGCCGCCTGTTAAGAATGGACGATGAGCCAATTTTCTACGGCGATGTCACTACGGGTGCTCGCCGACAGGGAGGTCAAAAACGACGCTACAAGGACACTTTGAATAAATCTCTGAAGCAACTGCAAATCAACCCGGCGAACTAGGAGGACCTCCCGGGGCAGACCGGTATGAAGAAGATCCGTGAAGACTGGTTCAGCAATCTATGAGGCCAACCGGATCGCTGCCGCTAAGGCCAAAAGAGCGGCACGAAATTCACCAGCGCCCCGGACCAACACCGCCAATACCCAGGCCCTGCCAAAATGCCCGCGCTATCAATGCATCTTCCGCGCGCGAATCGGCCTGTTTTGATATCTTCGGACGCAATGTACCAACAACCCGACAATTCCAACTTCTACGTCAAATTCTGCCAACCCTCATTCAGGATCCCCAACCCTCACTCCTCGCATCAATTCCATTACTCCCACCATCATAGAGACCACATCCCAAAACTCATCGCCTGTAACCCCAAACCCCGCAACCACCACCGCCTTCGCCTTACCTACCACTACCACCACCATCAGCGATGGGGAATTTCTCCTAAGCTGTACTCAATGCGACCGCACATTCACCTCACGCATTGGCCTGGACGGTCACTTGTGAATCCATCGTACAGAGACTGGTGAACCAGTGCCTGGAGTACCAACACACAGCAGAGATCGCCGCCTCCACTGTCTTCACGCATTCAGTCATCGCATGGGCCTATTCGGTCACATGCGCATTCATGACAGCGGAATTCACCGCAATGCCGACAACACCGATATACCATGCACACCCTTACCGCCACTGCCACCCACACTACCATGAATTATATCCCCCAGCATCTACCGATTTCTCCTGCCCACAGAGCGCCCGCAACTACAACTAACGCATCGGCCTGGTCGGTCAGCTGCGAATCCGTCGCACGCAGGCTGGTGAACCAGGGCCTGGGGCTCTGACATACAGTCATTGCGCCCGCCTCCACTGCCCTCACCGCTCCAGCACATTTACACACCGCATGGACCTATTAGGACACATGCGCCTCAACGACAACCTGCGGTAAACCACCGGAGACTAAGCCACATCAGCGCACATCATCTATACTAATACATAGACAACACCCTCAATATCATCATAATGCACCTGATAAAATCACGGTTTCCTAGCAACCGTGGATTAGAAGGCTGCAAATCTGAAGCTTACACCAGACCATACCGTCGGCCCAGTGTATGTGCTGTGTATGTCGAGTGGCTGACCAGTGGACTGAGAGTCAGACGGCGAAGGCTCCTCCATATCCCCTGAATAAGTAAATCCTGGTGTGTGCGTCATGGGGGCCAGGTCGTGCTGTGGCGCGCGAAGAAGGGGTACGCCGACCTGTCAGCCAATGCACCCACTCCCGCATCAGACAAATGACTGGCTCGGATGGTGCTCTGATTGTGGGGGTGGAGGAGAGAGTGAGGTCAACAGCTCAGCGCATTTTCCTCACTATAAACAATCTGACGCGCTTGAAACTATCACGGTGCGCTAAAAGTCGTGGCTTGGAAGGTTGCCAACTGACGGGATAACTCGGACCACGTGGTTAGTCCAATGTGTGTTTTGTGTGGAGTGGCTGACTGGCGGACTGAGAGTCAGGCTGCAATGGCTCTTTCTTAATGTGGCCTTTATGGCATTCCCACTCCGTGGGATCCGAGTCAGGTGTGGTGGTACACCCAGGGGCGGCTCCGGCCGCGCCAGCCACCTGCGCCCTCTCCCATCTCCGGTCTTCTTGACTCGGTCTTGACACCAGGCTCAGATGGGGAAGGAGGAGAGAGTGCGGTAGCTGCAGCGCAAGCCTACTATCACTTAAAACTAATTCACGCGCAAGTCACCGTCCCTGCACCACCTGGTGTGAAGCATACGGTTGATCTCGTAGAAATAGACGGACAAACTGTCGTATATATATACCAAATACCATTGTTAACATTCCCGATCGAAACCGGCAAGACAACGAGCTGGTGGCACAGTGGGTAGAGCGTTGATTTATGCCCAACAGGTCGCGAGTTCGAGCCTTGGGCGCCGCAGCGCCTGGCGTTGGCTATGGCTGGCTGATGACGGCTAATAGACCAGAAATGGCTATTCCAGTCGCCCTTGTCTTTGTCGGTAATATCATTCTGCCTATATCACTAGCCACTCTGCGGTTGCT
Organism: Schistocephalus solidus; assembly: GCA_017591395.1. Lineage (NCBI taxonomy): Eukaryota > Metazoa > Platyhelminthes > Cestoda > Diphyllobothriidea > Diphyllobothriidae > Schistocephalus > Schistocephalus solidus. Next base: position 270,477 of record WEDG01005129.1, read on the forward strand.
GGCGGGGCTGTAGAGTGAGTCCCAAGGCATAGTGGGACGAGTGAGTCCTGTAACCGATCGGTGAGCGTCCAACTACCATTGTTATATATATATAGCTAATATAGCTATGAGCGCCTACTTACCATAGCTAATATTCCCGATAAAAACCGGCAATACAATGAGCTCGTGGCGCAGTGGGTAGAGCATTAGACTTCTGCCAGACAGGTCGCGAGCTCGAGCCTCGGGCGCCGCAGGGCCCGTGGTTGGGTATGGATGGCTGATGATGGCTAATAAGCCAGAAATGGCCATTCCAGTCTCCCTTGTCTTTGTCAGTCATATTATTCTGCCTATATCCTTAGCCGCCTTGCGGCTGCTGGCGGGGCTCGAGAGTGATCCCCAAGGCACAACGGGACGAGTGAGTCCTGTAACCGTTCGGTGAGCGCCTATTTGCCATATATATATATACAAGGCAGTGTGCCTGTTGGCCTCCCCTACGTTAATCAGGGGACTGAGCAGTCACTGCTGCTCTCCGTTTTGCGGACGCATTGGAGAGGCAGTGTTTGACTTTGGTCATGTGACCTTCGGCCGCTACCCCGCTTTTCCGTGAGCGTGGGCTCTTGGTTCCACGTGCTCGTTAACCTTATTGGTCCTGGCCGAAGTGATCCGAGCATTGTACGAAGCGCTTGGTAGGCGGAATGTAAGTCTATAGCTCGGTTGAGTGTGCCAGTCGAGGACCAACTCTCGAGCACCAGTCTGGCCATCTTCTTATTAGCTCGACCAATCACCCTCGTTTTCTCAAAGGCGAAATCGTGGTTAAGCTGTTGTGCATGACCATAAACCAAAGATAATCTGTCCTTGCGGTTGATCGCAAGTTGGTGTTCACGCAACCTTTTGCCCAGGCGCTTGCCCGTTTCGCCAACATACCTTGCATTACAATCCTGGCATGGTATGCTGTAGACCACTGCTGATTGTTCTGTTACTGGTAGCGGGTCTTTGAGCATGTCCACTACTTCTACTGTAATGTAAAGGTTCAATTGAGGAAATACAGAATGGCAATGTAAACGGCTGGCGGATAACGGCCAATAAGCCAAAAAACGGCCATCCGGGTCCACCTTGTTCTTCTCTGTAGTTCGACTTCTGCATCCTTAAAGTGCATTGCACCTTCGTAACTCTCGCACAGCAGTCCAAAGAAGTCCTTGTTTTTTGAAGGTAGTAAAACTAAGCTGCGTCCTTCAAAAACGCGGTTGGCGACAGGAACAACGCCAGTGTCGCAGAGAAGTAAATAACAATAACAAGATGGTACCACATGGCACGGCACCGCAGACACACCCCAGCCAGGAGAAAATAGTCCAGGTACTCCTGCGGGGATGAAAAACACTCCACAACAGCACATACAGAGCTTGAGGTTGCCACAAGGCAGAAAGAAAGAGAGTGTGTGTGTGTGTGTGAGAGAGAGAGAGAGAGAGGTACAATAAAATACCCCTCAAGTAACCTTGACGCCAGCTCTTGAGTAGATCAAACTAAATGAGTGGTAGGTTGTTTGCATGAGATGCGCTGAGAAGGAAAGAGTAAACGCAGCTGAAGGGCGAGATAAAAGGCCCAGTAAAAAACCCCCCCTCAGAAATACGGCCTTCGAGGAGGGGGAGGGGGGGTCAGTTGACCCAGTATTATGTGCAAACGCACAATTATTTGCAATTGGGTGTTTGCACCGGACTTAGTGTACATGGTTTATCAGAGATAACAAGTTCTGACAGATCTATCTAACAAAGACTGGCTAGTGTGGTGACAATGATGGATGTTTGGTTTGATGACACCGACCACACACACATAAATTAGGTCTCATCTGTCTTCGGTCGAAAGCGTTGGTTGATGGTTGGTGTGGCTAATATACTTCTGAGAAGACGACATTCCCTTGGTTTTCTGGTACGCAAACAACTAAAAATATCGGGCGGGTGGGGCGTCTTTAGCCGCTGAATATCTGATTAATTTACTCTTCCTTGTTCTTGTCTTAAAGGTAACTGCATCGTTCCAAATCTAGCGAATACTGAAGAGCGCTCTAAAAAAGGGTTATAGCTACTTATTTTAATGTTCAAACACCAAATATACCTTAAACTTGCATAATAAAACACCTTCATATAAGGGGGTTTTGACAGAGTTGAATAATTCAGTCGACCAAATTGTGAAAAACTCGGCGGCTCCGGTGGGATGCGAACCCACGCCAGCAGAGGGAAGGTTTAAGTAAAGCCAACGTTTTTGCCAAACCCTACCGGGAGCCCTGAGTTTAATCACAAATGGGTCAAGAAACCCGCCCAGCCGACGTGTAGCGAAGTCCATCATATTACCGATCGCAACCGACAAAACAACGGACCCGTGGCTCAATGGTAGAGCGTTGGACTCAATTACCAAAGGTCGCGGGTTCGAATCCCAGATGGTCCACACTTGAAATTGGGCATGACTGGCTGATGACGGCTAATAAGCCATAAATGGCCATTCCGGTTTCTTTGTCTTTGTCAGTTCCGCTTTATCAAAATATGCTACACGTCGCTATTTGAACGCCTTCGAGGGCTCTAAAGTGAGCTCAAGGGCACAACGGAGCATGCATGTTCCTTAAGCAGATCGGTGAGACGCATACTTTCATACATATATGGCTTGTAGCTTCGCGTGAACATCCCTACAGTTGTTTCTCTCACCAGGAAGTAAGCCAATCAGGTTACTCGTATATTTATTTGTATTTTGCTGTTTAGATTAACATTAACATTTATAAATTAGCAAATCATTTTTTATCATAAAATGTATTTATTCGAGAAAATAAATGAAAAAAATTAGCAAATAGTCTAGATGTACTCTATGAAAAAAACGCGAAAAGTGAACCAGCTACCTGATTTAAGGAATACCACAACGGAGGGCAATCCATGTTCGTAAAGCTTATACATGCATGTCAACCGCATTCAGCAAGACGTTTTAGGATTATACACCGCCGGAATCAAGCATGCATCCAAGAGGCGAAAATATCGACAGAACTCTTTAAAAATTCCAGTTAATAGGAGTGACTTCTCACATGGGATTAAAAAGTGGATAGCCGAATAGAATATCGTGCTAATCCTCCGACCTTGGTGCTTTATCTATCGCCGCTGAACTCCACGACTGCTGAGAAACATAATCACCCCCGTGGTGCGTATATCTCTCCAGAGTTCTTTTCGGAGGCTCACAAGAAATTCAGTGTTTTTTAGCTTAAACTCTTAACAAAGTCTTGGATCTAATGTTATTCTTGCTGGAAATAAACCCCTGGGTCGTCTAAAAGGATGTACATACATGAGTACTACCAGTGTTACTGCGAAAACAACAACAAAAACAACTAAATCACCGCGTTGACCGTGCAGTAATCCGGACCCAAGGGCAATCTTCGTACCCACGCTGCTGCCTCCAATTGAACTCCTGGACGATTCAACTAAACAAAAGCGATGAATTCGCTCTTAAAGAGGTGCTCTTAAAACTAACCCCCTCGGCCAGAATATGTATGGCCAACGTCGTGTGACAAATTCCAAGCACCTCGCAAACCTGTACGGGTAGGGATGCCTTATATGGTCGCCTAAACTGGACCCCAGAATAGGAACTGCCCCGTAAGCTTAAAAGGGTGGCGGTAGGGTAAATTTCAGGAAGGTTAAGTGTACCCGGGTCTTAACGTTAACAGTAACCCAAACTTACAACTAAACTGTCCTTTAATCGTAGTTTCTAAACCTATAACCTACAGTTAGCACAATCATAACGTTACCTGTTGGTCTAATCATGACCCTAGCCCCAACTCTGACCTCAAACTTAAACCTAACTCTAAACATAACCCTAACCCTCAACTTAATCTAAAACATAATTTCCTTGGAATTCAGTGCAAAGCCACATGTGTTGTGGACGGTTCCTGTTCTAGTATCCTGTATAGGCGGTCATACTTTTACTGCCCAGCAAAGAGTCAGTGATAATGGCAAGGAGAGCCAACTTACATTTAGTTCCGGAGAAGGTGACCACGGAGGGTTGTAAGGTGGCCACGTGGGTTAGATCTAAAAGAGAATGGAACACGTCAACCGATGCGGACAGCAAATTGCGAGTTGACCGGGGGGGGGGAGACAACTCAGATTACGTTGAACACTAAGCGAACTATCAGCGAACTGGGTCGCTTTTAAAACGCATGCTTGCAGCAGCAACAGCGACGGCAGTCGGGGGAAGAGGGCTCGAACCTAATTTCCAGTGAACATTAGACCGTATATCTGCCCTGATCTACCTTAACGGGTCGAATTTTATCGACCTTGACTCCGCTTAGTATCTTGGTAAGCGTAGGATTACCTTTTGCCTGCAAACCCAAATCTGTCATGAGCGACAGCCGTTACGAGTCAAGTGGCATGCGTAGCTGTGCTGAAGGCCTCTATGCGCAAGAGATCAAGAGAATACGAGCTGCGAGATATTCAGTGTGCTAGTTCGAACGATACGGCGAGGCAGACAAGAGACTAGAGCAGGGATTGGCCGAGCGAAAGCAGGCGCTCTCCCGCGCACGGGGCGGGCAGAGTACGGGCGAGACGCCATCGGAAGCCCATCAACGGTTTGTTGTTCGCTGATTGGCCAACGTTAGTAGGTCAGTCCGGTAGCGTATTTTAGCCACTTGTTTGAATTAAAGCAAGATGTCAAAACAGGACTGCAAAAACGCCCTACTGCACCAAATAAAGAACCAATAGTTCACCGTCGGATATCGCCAAATGCTGAGGTAACGTGTGATATAACAGAGGACGGTGGCAAGCCCGATGCGTCAACAGGGCTTCTAGTCCATGCTTTCTACAGCGGTGTTTTTGTGTAATGTTCATCAATTGGCTAGAAAGCACTGTATTTCCGCATTCATATGCTTGGAGGTAAATATAATAAGAGGAGCCGGGGGTGAGGAGGGGGCCAAAAGCGATGTAAAACGCAGCGTGCAGCCCATTTCGTTACTGAGAAGGGCGAGGAAGGGTAAAGCAGCAAGAGCAGGTACGGAGAACCAGGCAGTTACCACGGTAACCCGAGAAGGTTTGAATAATATCAAGCGAAAAAACTAGTCTGGCACAAGACCAGCTCCTTTAAGGCGTGCGGGCAAGTCCGGTCGACGTTAGCGTAGTGTTCACTTCCAAAAAGCATGAATTGAAAGTAGGGAAAAACAGGCCCCAAAAATGGGCGGGTCTCTTTTTCTAAACCCCAATTGGAGGCCATAAACTCTGCTGACAGACAAGTCTCAAAGTGAGTTCTATCGAGTTCTCGTGACCGTAGACACAAGTACTTGTGATACATGAGGCACAGGTCAAAGGCCTAGTTATTTACGGTGCCCTCGCGCGTTCCTGGTCGTCCGGATGTCGTTTAAGTCTTATTTATTTTGGTGAAATTAACGCGGACCTGAGGGCAGTAGCGGTAATCGGCGAGGTCAACGAAGGAAGTACTGTTGTAGCAGTGGTATGAGTTGTTTCTTATGGTGCTCACACCGGCGCGACGTTATTCCCCAGTCTACCAGCATCATTGAACGACAATGCTGTCAGGCTAGACGGCAAAATATTAGGCAGCTTCTCATTCAAAGCGTGAAGGGCATCGACCGGTCGGTATCACCACGTCGAACATTTAACGAGTATAACATGATTTTTAGAGAAGTACCTCTAAATTTTCATTATGCGACTGGGAATGCAGACTCACTCATGATATAGATATATATCTTCGTCTTTGTCGTTAATAGCATTCTGCTCATATCAATAGCCACCCTGCGGTAGCTGACGGGTCTCTAGTGTGAGCCCCAAGGCACAACGGGACGAGTGAGTCCTTTAATTGATCGGTGAGCGCAAAACTACCATATCGCGCGTTCGAATCTCGGGTGATCCACACCTGGGATTGGGTATGACAGGCTGATGACGGCTAATAAGTCAGAAATGGCCATTCAAGTCTCCCTTGCCTTTGTCGGTTCCATCTAATCAACAGATATCTCAAGTCGCCATGCGACTGCACGCGAGGGCTCTAAAGTGAGCTCCAAGGCACAGCGGAACATCAATGTTCCTTAACCAGATCGGTGAAGACCACACTTTCATAGTCCATATTCCCGATCGCAACCGACCAAACAACGGGCCCGTGGCTCAATGGTAGAGTGTTACACTCAATGACAAAAGGTCGCGGGTTCGAACCTCGGGTGATCCACACCTGGGATTGGGTATGACTGGCTGATGACGGCTAATAAGCCAGAAATGGCCATTCCGGTCTCCCTGGTCTTTTTCGGTTCCATCTTATCAACAGATATTTCAAGTCGCTATGCGACAGCCCACGAGGGCTCTAAAGTGAGCTCCAAGGCACAGCGGAACATCAATGTTTTCTTAACCACATAGGTGAACACCATATATATATATATATATATATATATATATAGTATATATATATATATATATATATATATATATATATATATATATATATATATATATATATGGAAGTAGAAGATAAGGCGATCTCTGGGGAAGAAGATATAATTGTCTCGACATTACGTGGTTATTCCACAGTCCTTGATTGTCTTCGACCCAAATGTTCATTGAAATTTCGGGCTAAAAGTCGTACGAATCACTGACTCCATGTCCTGCACTAATAATTCCAGAAATTATTTCCTTGATTATTCTCTGGAGTCCATATACCAGAAACCGCATAGAGAACGCTGGGGGACCCACTGAGGAGCCGAACCCCTCGTTGCTGTGTCACGCAGCAACAGAAAACATCGGCGAAACACGTGTCTGGGCTTTAGCTAGTACCTATGTCGGAAGTACGGTATAACGTCTTTGCCATATAAGATTCATACTACTTGTGGTACTACTTGTTTGTAGAATGGGCACTTACGTGGTTATTCCACAGTGGTTGATTGTCTTCGACCCAAATGTTCATTGAAATTTCGGGTCTGACCCTAAAAAGTCATGTCGAATCACCTGACTCCATGTCCTGCACTTAGTAATTTCAGAAATTGTTACCCGATTATTCTCTGGAGTCCATATACCGAAACCGCATAGAGAACGCTGGGGGGACCCACTGAGGAGCCGAACCCCTCGTTGCTGTGTCGACCGCAGCAACAAACATCGGCGAAACACGTGTCTGGGCTTTTAGCTGGTACCTATGTCGGAAGTACGGTATAACGTCTTTGCCATATAAGATTCATACTACTTGTAGTACTAATTGTTTGTAGAATGGGCATTACGTGGTTTATTCCACAGTGGTTGATTGTCTTCGACCCAAATGTTCATTGAAATTTCGGGTCTGACCCTAAAAAGTCATGTCCGAATCACCTGACTCCATGTCCTGCACTTAATAATTTCAGAAATTATTTCCTTGATTATTCTCTGGAGTCCATATACCAGAAACCGCATGAGAGAACGCTGGGGGACCCACTGAGGGAGCCGAACCCCTCGTTGCTGTGTCACGCAGCAGCAGAAACATCGGCGAAACACGTGTCTGGGCTTTTTAGCTAGTACCTATGTCGGAAGTACGGTATAACATCTTGCCATATAAGATTCATACTACTTGTAGTACTACTTGTTTGTAGAATGGGCATTACGTGGTTATTCCACAGTGGTTGATTGTCTTCGACCCAAATGTTCATTGAAATTTCGGGTCTGACCCTAAAAAGTCATGTCCGAATCATCTGACTCCATGTCCTGCACTTAATAATTTCAGAAATTATTTCCTTGATTATTCTCTGGAGTCCATACCAGAAACCGCATAGAGAACGCTGGGGGACCCACTGAGGAGCCGAACCCCTCGTTGCTGTGTCACGCAGCAGCAGAAACATCGGCGAAAACACGTGTCTGGGCTTTTAGCTAGTACCTATGTCGGAAGTACGGTATAACATCTGTGCCATATAAGATTCATACTACTTGTAGTACTACTTGTTTGTAGAATGGGCATTACGTGGTTATTCCACAGTGGTTGATTGTCTTCGACCCAAATGTTCATTGAAATTTCGGGTCTGACCCTAAAAAGTCATGTCCAAATCACCTGACTCCATGTCCTGCACTTAATAATTTCAGAAATTATTAACCCGATTATTCTCCTGGAGTCCATATATCAGAAACCGCATAGAGAACGCTGGGGGACCCACTGAGGAGCCGAACCCCTCGTTGCTGTGTCACGCAGCAACAGAAACATCGGCGAAACACGTGTCTGGGCTTATAGCTAGTACCTATGTCGGAAGTACGGTATAACGTCTTTTGCCATATAAGATTCATACTACTAATAGTACTACTTGTTTGTAGAATGGGCATTACGTGGTTATTCCACAGTGGTTGATTGTCTTCGACCCAAATGTTCATTGAAATTTCGGGTCCTGACCCTAAAAGTCATGTCGAATCACCTGACTCCATGTCCTGCACTTAATAATTTCAGAAATTATTTACCCGATTATTCTCTGGAGTCCATATGCCAGAAACCGCATAGAGAACGCTGGGGGACCCACTGAGGAGCCGAGACCCCTCGTTGCTGTGTCACGCAGCAGACAGAAACATCGGCGAAACACGTGTCTGGGCTTTAGCTAGTACTTATGTCGGAAGTACGGTATAACGTCTTTGCCATATAAGATTCATACTACTTGTAGTATACTTGTTTGTCGAATGGGCATTACGTGGTTATTCCACGGTGGTTGATTGTCTTCGACCCAAATGTTCATTTGAAATTTCGGGTCTGACCTAAAAGTCATGTCGAATCACCTGACTCCATGTCCTGCACTTAATAATTTCAGAAATTATTTTACCCTGATTATTCTCTGGAGTCCATATGCCAGAAACCGCATAGAGAACGCTGGGGGACCCACTGAGAGCCGAGACCCTCGTTGCTGTGTCTCGGCAACAGAAACATCGGCGAAACACGTGTCTGGGCTTTAAGCTAGTACCTATGTCGGAAGTACGGTATAACGTCTTTGCCATATAAGATAAATACTACTTGTAGTACTACTTGTTTTGTAGAATGGGCATTACGTGGTTATTCCACGGTGGTTGATTGTCTTCGACCCAAATGTTCATTTGAAATTTCGGGTCTGACCCTAAAAGTCATGTCCGAATCACTCTGACTCCATGTCCTGCACTTAATAATTTCAGAAATTATTTCCTTGATTATTCTCTGGAGTCCATATACAAGAAACCCATAGAGAACGCTGGGGGACCCACTGAGGAGCCGAACCCCTCGTTGCTGCGTCACGCAGCAGCAGAAACATCGGCGAAACACGTGTCTGGGCTTTTAGCTAGTACCTATGTCGGAAGTACGGTATAACGTCTTTGCCATATAAGATTCATACTCTTGTAGTACTACTTGTTTGTAGAATGGGCATTACGTGGTTTATTCCACAGTGGTTGATTGTCTTCGACCCAAATGTTCATTGAAATTTCGGGTCTGACCATAAAAAGTCATGTCCGAATCACCTGACTCCATGTCCTGCACTTAATAATTTCAGAAATTATATCCTTGATTATTCTCTGGAGTCCATATAGTCCAGAAACCGCATAGAGAACGCTGGGGGACCCACTGAGGAGCCGAACCCCTCGTTGCTGCGTCAGCAGCAGCAGAAACATCGGCGAAACACGTGTCATGGGCTTTTAGCTAGTACCTATGTCGGAGAATGCGGTATAACGTCTTTGTGCCATATAAGATTCATACTACTTGTAGTACTACTTGTTTGTAGAATGGGCATTACGTGGTTATTCCACAGTGGTTGATTGTCTTCGACCCCAAAATGTTCCATTGAAATTTCAGGTCTGACCCTAAAAAGTCATGTCCGAATCACCTGACTCCATGTCCTGCACTTAATAATTTCAGAAATTATTTACCCGATTATTCTCTGGAGTCCATATACCAGAAACCGCATAGAGAACGCTGGGGACCCGACTGAGGAGCCGAACCCCTCGTTGCTGCGTCACGCAGCAGCAGAAACATCGGCGAAACACGTGTCTGGAGCTTTTAGCTAGTACCCTATGTCGGAAGTACGGTATAACGTCTGTGCCATATAAGATTCATACTACTTGTAGTACTACTTGTTTTGTAGAATGGGCATTACGTGGTTATTCCACAGTGGTTGATTGTCTTCGACCCAAACGTTCATTGAAATTTCGGGTCTGACCCTAAAAGTCATGTCCGAATCACCTGACTCCATGTCCTGCACTTAATAATTTCAGAAATTATTTTACCCCGATTATTCTCTGGAGTCCATATACCAGAAACTCGCATAGAGAACGCTGGGGGACCCACTGAGGAGCCGACCCCCTCGTTGCTGCTGTCACGCAGCAGCAGAAACATCGGCAGAAACACGTGTCTGGGCTTTTAGCATAGTACCTATGTCGGAAGTACGGTATAACGTCTGTGCCATATAAGATTCATACTACTTGTGAGTACTGCTTGTTTTGTAGAATGGGCATTACGTGGATTTATTCCACGGTGGTTGATTGTCTTCGACCGGAAATGTTCATTGAAAATTTCGGGTCGAGCCCTAAAAGTCATGTCAGATGCCCTGACTCCAATGTCCTGCACTTAATAATTTCAGAAACTATGTCCCCGATTATTCTCTGGAGTCCATGTACCAGAAACCGCATATGTAGAACGCTGGGGGACCCACTGAGGAGCCGAACTCGTTGCTGTGTGCATGTAGCTGATCGGCGAAGCAGGTGTCTTGGTTTTGCTGGTGTCTATGTGAGTGCGGTGTGGCGTCTTTGCGTTGGTTCGTACTGCTTGTGGTACTTCTTGTTTGTGGAGATGGGGTGCGTGGTTGTTTTTCACGGTGGTTGATTGTCTTTGGGGTGTTGAAATTTCGGGTGTGACCTTGATCGTGTGGTGCACTGACTCCGTGTTGCGTTTAGTTTCGGGGGTGTTTTCCGATTATTCTCTGGGTTAATATGCAGAGACTGGGGAGCTGGGGGCACGCTGAGGGCCGAACCCTTGTTTGCTGTGTGTATGGGCTGAGTTGGGCGATGTGTCTGGGCTTTGGGTGTATCTTATGTTGGAGTGCGGTGTGGTCGTGTATAAGTTCATGCTGCTTTGTTTTGTTGGTTTGTTGCGTTGGTTCGGGGTTGGTTGTTTTGGCGGTTTTGGGTTGTTTGGGTTGAGTCGTGATAGGTCGCGACGATAAATTGCTGGTGGGGGGTTTGGTTTTCGGGTTCTATGTGGGGCGGTGGGGGGTGCTGGGGGTTACTGGTTAGTCGTCGTTGCTGTGTCACTGGCATCGGTATCGGCGAAACACGTGTTTGGAGCTTTTAGCT